>JAUTBR010216620.1:0-13608 GCA_032361205.1 Pseudorimula midatlantica | reverse complement strand
GAGAGAGAGAGAGAGAGAGAGAGAGAGAGAGAGAGAGAGAGAGAGAGAGAGAGAGAGAGAGAGAGAGAGAACGATATTCAATGGAAGGAGAAATCAAATTGACGCTAATGGATTCAAGCTATAACATATAATAACAACAGTTTGTAATCATGACCAACTTTTATTAATTTCTTTATAACATGGAATCGATAATTATATAAAATAAAGAAAAATTAAATGTTCAGTATAAACATTCAGACTTCAAAAGCCTTCGTCATCATTGTCGTATTTGACATCACAAGGCTATCTGGTTGGAAGTGTCTTCATAGCGTATAAGCACTGCTCAGATGTCAACGTAGATTTCAGATACAGAACTTGCGCCGACATTGAGAGAATACCGATGTATAGCTTACTAATATACTCATACATAATTATCTTTATTTAAACAGATTTTATCGACATTTAGTTTTTTAAATAAGGACAACGTCAATACAAGTGCCGAAGTGTCTATTTGGTATTGTCGAGCGTTATTGAAAAGAAAATATTTATTAATGTAAATATTGTCAATTTTCTTAAATAAACACTATCTGTTTCAAACTAAGGTTAAGTTACTTAATTACATTACACGGGCAAGACACATATTAAAATTTAAATCCGAAACTCATGCTCCTCGCGATATTTTAATTAGACCGTCGCTCGCCTTGTATAGATTGAATCTGCCAAATACACTTCTAATTCCGGTCTGCGTATCTCGAAAGAGTCGTACCGGTAGTCCTGACGTAAATGAAAGTTTACGTCACTTCCTGCTAACAGCAATAGCATTACATACGACCTTGTTTAGGCCCGGACTACAGTAGTACTGTCAGTACGCCCCATTCGTGAAATTCCTGCCCGGGAGAGTGAAAACCAATATGCTAATGAGATATTTGCGCATACGTATGTAACTGTAACTGTTTACACCCTTGCAGTGCTTATTGCGAGTAGGCGGAGTACCATTTCATCTCAGGAAGCGAAATTGGAACAATACATGTTCACTGTGGACTTATTCTAGCACGGAGGACGTTAGTTAGCACATCAATATGATTATTTGCATCGAATGTAAGAAACGAGTGGTTCTCGTTCATATCCACCTGACTTCCGGTTCGGAAAACTATCCGGAATTCGATCAGGACATAAAACCTCGGACACTTTTCCAATCTGTACACACCTATAGCATTGATGCCTGACTAAACACCGGACGTTCATTTGCAATAGCTATGTCGTGGCGGCATGGATAGTGGCCTATTGCCAGAGAATACGACGCAAATGGAGTATACAATGCAGGCATCTTTGAGTTATGATGCTACGCTAGATACAGACACGCGCTGACAGTGAACATCGTATACGTTGTATGCTTACACAGGAAGTACATTGTTTAACATAGGAAGCCAATAATAGTATATACAGTCATACAATTGATATAGATGTATCAGCTCTATAAGTCATGAGCGCATTCACCTGCATGTAAAATGTATACCAGTCTCTCGTACGAAGGGCGGTTGTTCGAATCCCGGTTATCTTAACTTTAAGCTTGCACTATACCATACAGAGGCAGCTACGTTAATGCTAAAGCGGGCTTCGAACAACCTGCCCCGGGTATATAAACATGTTAATGAATAAATGCGAGGTTATAGAAATACGACATGTATACATTAACCCAATGCATTGATGCTGCGAACCATCTCGTAAATGAGAACACAAGCTCCGTAATTGGGTCACCTACTATAAACAGTCGTGTCGATAAGTGCCCAGTTTAGCGTAAGGTTATAAGCATGGTAAGCACCGTTGAAAACATTGGCACGAATGTCGCTAGGATCGCAAGTGAAAACTATTCATAGGAAGTAGTATACTAGGCGTTTAGTATGACTGGGATAACGTACTATGGGTTTATGTTTGGGTTCTTATGTTTGAAAACTAATTAATACTTACCGGAATTTATGTGTTCATTTTAGCCAAATATTTCTTTGATAGCGTTGAAGAATATGGATTCTGTCGTGTAGTATCCAAACCTCGGTATTATTTAAGTAATTTACACAGTCTAGTTAACCTAATATAAACATCACATGGAAAGCGTCCATTAGATTCACCTTTAATCTATGATTATATCTAGTTCATTAGCAGATTAATTAGCGATTGTGTGCGCGTTTACAATTACTATTACAGATGAACTGGTTTTCAAAGAGCTGTTTAATGAATGAGAAATTGGATATTAACACTACACGTTAGTCTACTAAATTACTCTGGTATATCGGAAATAGATACGAAAATTCGGTTACATGTTGATTAATTCGGTTAGTGGTGATGACTGAAGAATTGAGATCTACATTGTAAAATATATACTGAATGAATGTATATATGTATGTATGTATATATATGACAATATATATGATCTTAGAGTACAAAATAATCGAATTGCTAATGAAACTATTCGTTAACCGCAATTATCGTAATTATATCCAAATAACGTTTCTTGCCATTAATCAAACCTACATACATGCATTGCATTTACAAAATCGACTTTAACAGAAAGAATCGACTTTAACAGAAAGAAATAACAATATAATGAGTACTACATTGAGGCACAAAGCTGAATAACTACAAACGAAAGACGTAGCCTAGCAAATATTACAAATATATCATATAGTCGTCTTCCTCCTCCGAGTCCAACTTCAATGAGGAAGTAAAGTTATTATAATTGGAGAGAAAGACATAATCTTAGTCACTTGGTTACAAAACATTGATGTATTGCAAACGACCTGTGACGGCGTCACGTGCATTCGCTGTTCATATGTCCTCCATCGTAGGACTTTTGATTGACAGCTCATCTTGATGGGTTTTCAGTGTGATAGCTGGTAATCGATTTCATTCCTGGATTGACCTATTTTCTCTCGATCCCGGCGTAAAATGGGTTTTAGCTTTCTTGGAAGTGGGGCACGTGCGATTTGTGTATCCTTCCGCGGGACGAGACTCTGTGTGGGGAAGCTGGAGTGGCGTTTCTGAACACTCATATTGGAATATTTTGAGATAACTCTGTCTACTGTGTTGGTATGTAAGCTTTCTCTTGCCAGAGGCTGATACAAACGTTTATCAACGTTAAATGTCTGTTTAGATTTCCGTGTTTCATTCTTTTTGACGACCGTCAGCGGTTCGACTTCCGGTTCGGATTGAGCTCGTCTACGACCCCGAGACGTAGGTGGCCTGGGCGGCATCGAATAACTGTCATAATAATCCGATTGAGAACTCTCACGATTTAACCCTGATCCGTTATCCGACGCGTGCAATATCTGTTTACCTTTGTTTTCCGCATCGTCGGGGAAACCAGATATTCCGTTAGAGGAAGATTCCGTCTGAGAATTATGCCTAGCCTCTACAGGTGGTCTGTTAGTTTTGGCCGCGTTCCTCGACTCCTCGAATTCCCTTTCGTAAGCAAACACGGGATCGTCTAAATCTACGATCTCGATTTCTCCGTCGTAAAAACTGTCGTCGCTGTCTGACATGTCTGCGGATAGATACATGGCTTGTCCCGCAGACTTTGGCCGTGTGGCTGAGGCGAGTCGTCTCCGCAGCATGTCCTCTTCCTCCTTCTTCGCGGTGTTGTAGTCAATGTAGCTCGTGGAATCACGCACGTGTCTCTCGAACCCTGGTTTCTCTGCTACAAGACCGTTTGAGAGCGTGTCCACTTGTCTTGCCTTCGCCCTCTCTGGAATGACCAGGTTCCCGTACAGATCCTTCTGGATGCCATTGCTTCTGTCGTTGTTCTGGCGAACGCGAGTCGACATCGACTCCGGGGCATCTTTCAACACCCCTTTCTTTGGTTTTGAGCGTCCTTTCTTCTTCCACAATGCGTTGTCCACACCCAAGATATCCGAGTCGTGTCCCTTATGACTGACCGCATGGAACTCGCCGCGGACATTCCTGGAGACCTTGAACGCCTCCATTTTCTCACTGGGCATGTCCATCTGCGATGAGATTTTCGGTTTCTTTTGGACAAATCCACCACGTTGCATGCTTCTGTTCTCTGCACCATCGCGAACACTGTCGAATTTCTCGAAGCTCTTCCTGCTGTAGCTCCTAAGGCGGGGTTCCTTCTGGTCGCCGTCTTTCATAGGAATGTACCTATTGCCGTCAAGCTTAGCTACCCGCCTGTTTGGAGGGAGGTGCGAGGACTTGGGAGGCTCAACAGCTAGCATCGTGACGTCTCCCCCGTCGTCTAGCGACTTAAGCATGACAGGAGGCAACCTGGGCTGTCATGAATAGTCCCAGAGGTATGCGTCTCACTTACGACCCCGAACTGACGTCTTCATCCACGAAAATTGAACCCGTCCTTAGAAATCCACATTGGAATCACATGACACGTCCATGACACAGCATTACATCACACGAAGAAGGATGTATATAGATTTATAGATTTTAGGTTTGTGTTTCACCAGTATAAAATACACTTCACTTCACGTCACTAATACCAGAGGAAAGGAAGCACTGGTCTGTTATATGTCCAACACTACATACACCATCTATTGTCCAGCCTGTCTACATCTGTCCACTCCACGTGTCACCGCTTTATATGGTATTAGTCTCTCAGCATGGTGATGATCAGGTCGTCATGCCCACTGAACTATCGTCAGACTAACCACCACTTCATCCGCAGTCAGGATGAGAGCATCAATATTCTTCCGCCGCAGTAATCAGTGTGAAACGGCCACTGTCCCATATAACAATTTTTACCTCCTTTAAATACGTCCCAAAACGGTTTCAAGTTACGCGATCGCTTCTAATTGAGGCATCAATAAATCGTGGTGGGTTTTATCCTGCAGAATAATCGCACACCTGCGAAAGAACAAACAAAAAAACCGCGGAGACACACGCTTCTCGTTCGTGAATTGACACTTGGCGCTAAGCGTCGGCGGCACTCAATTGAAACTGTCGTCTGCTGACAGAGACAGCGTGGCTTTGTATTGATGGCACGTGATGTCATGGCGGGAACGTACACGCCCAGGTGTCACGTGACAGGCTGTGTAGTGGTCGATGGAACTGTATCGTCATGCTGCAAAGATTAATATGGAGCGGTAATTTTACGCACATGTTGCAGTCTAGGTTTTCTTATTTCACTTGGGATGGTAAGTGATCTGCCTGGCGATGCCCGCAGTGTTGATAACTCTATGGAAACGCATCATCGAGATAGAAACACGTTCATGAATTATGCTGGGAATAAGATAACGTTCAAATTATTTAGCAAACTTTTGCTTTAGATATCTACATTATACGACAATTATGATGATTGCTGTTGGAACGCAACGTCCGTCCACACTAACGTAGAAGAGAAGTCACGATCGTGAATTACTAAGTGTAGCCTACTGGCTAATTATTAGTCAATATAACATTCAAATTGGTTAGTATATCTACTAAGATATATATTCGAATACTATTAGAATTAATGTATTCTATCTATACTAACGTGATGGGTTGGATTGCCCACTAGAGAGGTTTCCGAACTGTAAACCGATTTGCTATAATATATTTCACTCCAAGCACAAAACAAACACCAATGTTGTTCTCCTTGATGAATACACAGCGAGGTAGACTAAGGATTAATTTGTCGATGAAATGTCAATAAATTCCTTTCTCTTGTAGACTTGCAATATTGATGACACATTGTAGATATACATGTTTACCGCATATCGATACTAAGTGTATTTACTCCGTGTTATCGTCTCGTGGGATGGTTAGGTCCATAGTGACAAATTGTCCCCAGCTGTTTCAATCGACGTACATTTCGCTGTTATTGACCATGATCAACCCCAATACAGTACCCGCGTGCTGAAAGTGAGACTACACAAATGAATCAATTTGCAATGCACTTTTAATACGCGATTACTTTCAGAAGGCATGCATATATTATGAGATTAATGTGTCAAGATCATTATTATGAGATTAATGTGTCAAGATCATATTATTTGCATACATTTTTAATATATTGTTCTAAAGTATATTTCTACCTATGGAATACTTAATTATAAAAAGAAACTCGTTAAAAGACTAACTGTTCTGACTATGACAGCAGTGTATTTTTATAATTATGGACTGACCAATTTTCTTTTCGTCGGTCGCCATTTTTTGGTGAACAAACAGGATTAATAAGACATTGGAAGGACATCGCATAAAACTAAAGTCAGTTTCAGATTGATGCTCATTATAAGTGTTGATTGATAGGTGTAACTAATGAAAATGTTTTAAAGTACTTATGGGTTAGGTTAAAACATTATTTACATCAATCTTGATTATACAATAATTCTGTTAGTGGCATCAGTCCTAAGCAGAAAATATCTTGCTACTTAAACCCTCTCCCTGCTGGAATAGAAACATGCATTACTGTTTAGGGCATCTCCAGTTGCTTCCAGCATGAAGAGGGTTAATACACCAACATGTCCAGAAGACATGCATTGATGAATTAACTTTCTGCAATCTGCTAACAAGCCTTAATATATTATTGAACATCAACAACAATTTCGCATAGCAATGACATGCACACGTACTAAACATTGATTTAAAAAGTATAATATTTACACAACAAAGACCTAATCTTTCGTTCCGTTATTTGTGTTTATTTGTATTAAGGATTCGGAGCTATCCGGATCAATACCTGGTATAACGTCAATTATAAATGGTTTTAGTGGTATCGAGCTTAAGCTATACATTTCGATAGTGTAGGCGTGCACTTTGTCCAGGAACGAACTGCACATGCATGAATTCCATTGTCGCTTTCATTCATGGCAGAATTGAAGGCATATGCCTTCAATTCTGCCATGAATGAAAGCGACAATGGAATTCATGCATGTGCAGTTCGTTCCTGGACAAAGTGCACGCCTACACTATCGAAATGTATAGCTTAAGCTCGATACCACTAAAACCATTTATAATTGACGTTATACCAGGTATTGATCCGGATAGCTCCGAATCCTTAATACAAATAAACACAAATAACGGAACGAAAGATTAGGTCTTTGTTGTGTAAATATTATACTTTTTAAATCAATGTTTAGTACGTGTGCATGTCATTGCTATGCGAAATTGTTGTTGATGTTCAATAATATATTAAGGCTTGTTAGCAGATTGCAGAAAGTTAATTCATCAATGCATGTCTTCTGGACATGTTGGTGTATTAACCCTCTTCATGCTGGAAGCAACTGGAGATGCCCTAAACAGTAATGCATGTTTCTATTCCAGCAGGGAGAGGGTTTAAGTAGCAAGATATTTTCTGCTTAGGACTGATGCCACTAACAGAATTATTGTATAATCAAGATTGATGTAAATAATGTTTTAACCTAACCCATAAGTACTTTAAAACATTTTCATTAGTTACACCTATCAATCAACACTTATAATGAGCATCAATCTGAAACTGACTTTAGTTTTATGCGATGTCCTTCCAATGTCTTATTAATCCTGTTTGTTCACCAAAAAATGGCGACCGACGAAAAGAAAATTGGTCAGTCCATAATTATAAAAATACACTGCTGTCATAGTCAGAACAGTTAGTCTTTTAACGAGTTTCTTTTTATAATTAAGTATTCCATAGGTAGAAATATACTTTAGAACAATATATTAAAAATGTATGCAAATAATATGATCTTGACACATTAATCTCATAATAATGATCTTGACACATTAATCTCATAATATATGCATGCCTTCTGAAAGTAATCGCGTATTAAAAGTGCATTGCAAATTGATTCATTTGTGTAGTCTCACTTTCAGCACGCGGGTACTGTATTGGGGTTGATCATGGTCAATAACAGCGAAATGTACGTCGATTGAAACAGCTGGGGACAATTTGTCACTATGGACCTAACCATCCCACGAGACGATAACACGGAGTAAATACACTTAGTATCGATATGCGGTAAACATGTATATCTACAATGTGTCATCAATATTGCAAGTCTACAAGAGAAAGGAATTTATTGACATTTCATCGACAAATTAATCCTTAGTCTACCTCGCTGTGTATTCATCAAGGAGAACAACATTGGTGTTTGTTTTGTGCTTGGAGTGAAATATATTATAGCAAATCGGTTTACAGTTCGGAAACCTCTCTAGTGGGCAATCCAACCCATCACGTTAGTATAGATAGAATACATTAATTCTAATAGTATTCGAATATATATCTTAGTAGATATACTAACCAATTTGAATGTTATATTGACTAATAATTAGCCAGTAGGCTACACTTAGTAATTCACGATCGTGACTTCTCTTCTACGTTAGTGTGGACGGACGTTGCGTTCCAACAGCAATCATCATAATTGTCGTATAATGTAGATATCTAAAGCAAAAGTTTGCTAAATAATTTGAACGTTATCTTATTCCCAGCATAATTCATGAACGTGTTTCTATCTCGATGATGCGTTTCCATAGAGTTATCAACACTGCGGGCATCGCCAGGCAGATCACTTACCATCCCAAGTGAAATAAGAAAACCTAGACTGCAACATGTGCGTAAAATTACCGCTCCATATTAATCTTTGCAGCATGACGATACAGTTCCATCGACCACTACACAGCCTGTCACGTGACACCTGGGCGTGTACGTTCCCGCCATGACATCACGTGCCATCAATACAAAGCCACGCTGTCTCTGTCAGCAGACGACAGTTTCAATTGAGTGCCGCCGACGCTTAGCGCCAAGTGTCAATTCACGAACGAGAAGCGTGTGTCTCCGCGGTTTTTTTGTTTGTTCTTTCGCAGGTGTGCGATTATTCTGCAGGATAAAACCCACCACGATTTATTGATGCCTCAATTAGAAGCGATCGCGTAACTTGAAACCGTTTTGGGACGTATTTAAAGGAGGTAAAAATTGTTATATGGGACAGTGGCCGTTTCACACTGATTACTGCGGCGGAAGAATATTGATGCTCTCATCCTGACTGCGGATGAAGTGGTGGTTAGTCTGACGATAGTTCAGTGGGCATGACGACCTGATCATCACCATGCTGAGAGACTAATACCATATAAAGCGGTGACACGTGGAGTGGACAGATGTAGACAGGCTGGACAATAGATGGTGTATGTAGTGTTGGACATATAACAGACCAGTGCTTCCTTTCCTCTGGTATTAGTGACGTGAAGTGAAGTGTATTTTATACTGGTGAAACACAAACCTAAAATCTATAAATCTATATACATCCTTCTTCGTGTGATGTAATGCTGTGTCATGGACGTGTCATGTGATTCCAATGTGGATTTCTAAGGACGGGTTCAATTTTCGTGGATGAAGACGTCAGTTCGGGGTCGTAAGTGAGACGCATACCTCTGGGACTATTCATGACAGCCCAGGTTGCCTCCTGTCATGCTTAAGTCGCTAGACGACGGGGGAGACGTCACGATGCTAGCTGTTGAGCCTCCCAAGTCCTCGCACCTCCCTCCAAACAGGCGGGTAGCTAAGCTTGACGGCAATAGGTACATTCCTATGAAAGACGGCGACCAGAAGGAACCCCGCCTTAGGAGCTACAGCAGGAAGAGCTTCGAGAAATTCGACAGTGTTCGCGATGGTGCAGAGAACAGAAGCATGCAACGTGGTGGATTTGTCCAAAAGAAACCGAAAATCTCATCGCAGATGGACATGCCCAGTGAGAAAATGGAGGCGTTCAAGGTCTCCAGGAATGTCCGCGGCGAGTTCCATGCGGTCAGTCATAAGGGACACGACTCGGATATCTTGGGTGTGGACAACGCATTGTGGAAGAAGAAAGGACGCTCAAAACCAAAGAAAGGGGTGTTGAAAGATGCCCCGGAGTCGATGTCGACTCGCGTTCGCCAGAACAACGACAGAAGCAATGGCATCCAGAAGGATCTGTACGGGAACCTGGTCATTCCAGAGAGGGCGAAGGCAAGACAAGTGGACACGCTCTCAAACGGTCTTGTAGCAGAGAAACCAGGGTTCGAGAGACACGTGCGTGATTCCACGAGCTACATTGACTACAACACCGCGAAGAAGGAGGAAGAGGACATGCTGCGGAGACGACTCGCCTCAGCCACACGGCCAAAGTCTGCGGGACAAGCCATGTATCTATCCGCAGACATGTCAGACAGCGACGACAGTTTTTACGACGGAGAAATCGAGATCGTAGATTTAGACGATCCCGTGTTTGCTTACGAAAGGGAATTCGAGGAGTCGAGGAACGCGGCCAAAACTAACAGACCACCTGTAGAGGCTAGGCATAATTCTCAGACGGAATCTTCCTCTAACGGAATATCTGGTTTCCCCGACGATGCGGAAAACAAAGGTAAACAGATATTGCACGCGTCGGATAACGGATCAGGGTTAAATCGTGAGAGTTCTCAATCGGATTATTATGACAGTTATTCGATGCCGCCCAGGCCACCTACGTCTCGGGGTCGTAGACGAGCTCAATCCGAACCGGAAGTCGAACCGCTGACGGTCGTCAAAAAGAATGAAACACGGAAATCTAAACAGACATTTAACGTTGATAAACGTTTGTATCAGCCTCTGGCAAGAGAAAGCTTACATACCAACACAGTAGACAGAGTTATCTCAAAATATTCCAATATGAGTGTTCAGAAACGCCACTCCAGCTTCCCCACACAGAGTCTCGTCCCGCGGAAGGATACACAAATCGCACGTGCCCCACTTCCAAGAAAGCTAAAACCCATTTTACGCCGGGATCGAGAGAAAATAGGTCAATCCAGGAATGAAATCGATTACCAGCTATCACACTGAAAACCCATCAAGATGAGCTGTCAATCAAAAGTCCTACGATGGAGGACATATGAACAGCGAATGCACGTGACGCCGTCACAGGTCGTTTGCAATACATCAATGTTTTGTAACCAAGTGACTAAGATTATGTCTTTCTCTCCAATTATAATAACTTTACTTCCTCATTGAAGTTGGACTCGGAGGAGGAAGACGACTATATGATATATTTGTAATATTTGCTAGGCTACGTCTTTCGTTTGTAGTTATTCAGCTTTGTGCCTCAATGTAGTACTCATTATATTGTTATTTCTTTCTGTTAAAGTCGATTCTTTCTGTTAAAGTCGATTTTGTAAATGCAATGCATGTATGTAGGTTTGATTAATGGCAAGAAACGTTATTTGGATATAATTACGATAATTGCGGTTAACGAATAGTTTCATTAGCAATTCGATTATTTTGTACTCTAAGATCATATATATTGTCATATATATACATACATACATATATACATTCATTCAGTATATATTTTACAATGTAGATCTCAATTCTTCAGTCATCACCACTAACCGAATTAATCAACATGTAACCGAATTTTCGTATCTATTTCCGATATACCAGAGTAATTTAGTAGACTAACGTGTAGTGTTAATATCCAATTTCTCATTCATTAAACAGCTCTTTGAAAACCAGTTCATCTGTAATAGTAATTGTAAACGCGCACACAATCGCTAATTAATCTGCTAATGAACTAGATATAATCATAGATTAAAGGTGAATCTAATGGACGCTTTCCATGTGATGTTTATATTAGGTTAACTAGACTGTGTAAATTACTTAAATAATACCGAGGTTTGGATACTACACGACAGAATCCATATTCTTCAACGCTATCAAAGAAATATTTGGCTAAAATGAACACATAAATTCCGGTAAGTATTAATTAGTTTTCAAACATAAGAACCCAAACATAAACCCATAGTACGTTATCCCAGTCATACTAAACGCCTAGTATACTACTTCCTATGAATAGTTTTCACTTGCGATCCTAGCGACATTCGTGCCAATGTTTTCAACGGTGCTTACCATGCTTATAACCTTACGCTAAACTGGGCACTTATCGACACGACTGTTTATAGTAGGTGACCCAATTACGGAGCTTGTGTTCTCATTTACGAGATGGTTCGCAGCATCAATGCATTGGGTTAATGTATACATGTCGTATTTCTATAACCTCGCATTTATTCATTAACATGTTTATATACCCGGGGCAGGTTGTTCGAAGCCCGCTTTAGCATTAACGTAGCTGCCTCTGTATGGTATAGTGCAAGCTTAAAGTTAAGATAACCGGGATTCGAACAACCGCCCTTCGTACGAGAGACTGGTATACATTTTACATGCAGGTGAATGCGCTCATGACTTATAGAGCTGATACATCTATATCAATTGTATGACTGTATATACTATTATTGGCTTCCTATGTTAAACAATGTACTTCCTGTGTAAGCATACAACGTATACGATGTTCACTGTCAGCGCGTGTCTGTATCTAGCGTAGCATCATAACTCAAAGATGCCTGCATTGTATACTCCATTTGCGTCGTATTCTCTGGCAATAGGCCACTATCCATGCCGCCACGACATAGCTATTGCAAATGAACGTCCGGTGTTTAGTCAGGCATCAATGCTATAGGTGTGTACAGATTGGAAAAGTGTCCGAGGTTTTATGTCCTGATCGAATTCCGGATAGTTTTCCGAACCGGAAGTCAGGTGGATATGAACGAGAACCACTCGTTTCTTACATTCGATGCAAATAATCATATTGATGTGCTAACTAACGTCCTCCGTGCTAGAATAAGTCCACAGTGAACATGTATTGTTCCAATTTCGCTTCCTGAGATGAAATGGTACTCCGCCTACTCGCAATAAGCACTGCAAGGGTGTAAACAGTTACAGTTACATACGTATGCGCAAATATCTCATTAGCATATTGGTTTTCACTCTCCCGGGCAGGAATTTCACGAATGGGGCGTACTGACAGTACTACTGTAGTCCGGGCCTAAACAAGGTCGTATGTAATGCTATTGCTGTTAGCAGGAAGTGACGTAAACTTTCATTTACGTCAGGACTACCGGTACGACTCTTTCGAGATACGCAGACCGGAATTAGAAGTGTATTTGGCAGATTCAATCTATACAAGGCGAGCGACGGTCTAATTAAAATATCGCGAGGAGCATGAGTTTCGGATTTAAATTTTAATATGTGTCTTGCCCGTGTAATGTAATTAAGTAACTTAACCTTAGTTTGAAACAGATAGTGTTTATTTAAGAAAATTGACAATATTTACATTAATAAATATTTTCTTTTCAATAACGCTCGACAATACCAAATAGACACTTCGGCACTTGTATTGACGTTGTCCTTATTTAAAAAACTAAATGTCGATAAAATCTGTTTAAATAAAGATAATTATGTATGAGTATATTAGTAAGCTATACATCGGTATTCTCTCAATGTCGGCGCAAGTTCTGTATCTGAAATCTACGTTGACATCTGAGCAGTGCTTATACGCTATGAAGACACTTCCAACCAGATAGCCTTGTGATGTCAAATACGACAATGATGACGAAGGCTTTTGAAGTCTGAATGTTTATACTGAACATTTAATTTTTCTTTATTTTATATAATTATCGATTCCATGTTATAAAGAAATTAATAAAAGTTGGTCATGATTACAAACTGTTGTTATTATATGTTATAGCTTGAATCCATTAGCGTCAATTTGATTTCTCCTTCCATTGAATATCGTTCTCTCTCTCTCTCTCTCTCTCTCTCTCTCTCTCTCTCTCTCTCTCTCTCTCTCTCTCTCTCTCTCTCTC
>JAUTBR010216509.1:2621-13614 GCA_032361205.1 Pseudorimula midatlantica | reverse complement strand
AGAGAGAGAGAGAGAGAGAGAGAGAGAGAGAGAGAGAGAGAGAGAGAGAGAGAGAGACAGAGAGACAGACAGAGAGAGACACAGAGAGAGACACACAGAGAGACGGAGAGAACCAGCAATTTCTGTAGGAGTTCAACATTGGATCCATTTGTAGTTTATGATTTACATTCCATTTCACCTCAATATATTCAGTAAGACCTGAAGGACCAAGATGATGAAATCTCAGTTACACTCACAGGAACTGCTGGAGATAGTGAAACATGATGTTCTTAAATAAACAACCAGAAAACCAAATTCTAATAAAAACGATACTGCCAACGCAAAGGATGGTGGTTTGTAAAGCAATTTATTTGCTCAACTTTGCCTATACAATGATCATGATGAAAAAACAATAATTACAGTGATGATGATAATGATGATAATGATGATGATGGTGATGGTGATGTTCAAAATGTCCATGGTCACTGTTATGGCTCTTAAGGTAAACACACCTCATTTGAAAAATGATTTAATGATGAAAGTACAGTCAATTGAATATTACATAATATTCCTGTCACAATACACAGCTAACAAGTACATGCATGATTTTATTCATGGAAGCATTCCATCAATGTATAACTAAATCATAATTATAGTGTGTAGTGTCCAAATATGATTTGCTTGATCACAAGCACCTCAGAAAAAGTAGGATCTTCTCATATATAGATCCAAGACACATTACAACAGTCAGTAGAACAATGTTTGAGATTCCATGGTTCAAGTTGCATCATCCGAAATCGCCAGCTTTATTGGACTCCACAGACAACAAGTTCTCTTCCTTGTGGCAGCTGTGATGATAGCATTATAATGCTCTCTTACATATCTCAATGAAAACCAACCTGAGGCCTGTTCAGGAGAGCGCAAACCCACAGGTGTACGCGTGAAATCGCCTTGAAAACCATCATACCTTCACGCGATAACTCGGGTCAACTCGCCCTTCTAAACAGGCCTCTGTTCTCAGATTCCCACACTGACAACACCAGCATGATAATGCTCCACAGCAGAGCAGAGAACACGAGTTGTATGGACACGTCATGTACTAATGTCCCACGTGCGGCAGATTCTGCACCGGCAGCACCAGGTTGATCATCAGCTCGTTGAGCGCAGAGAAGATGACACAGTTCATGGAGTTTGGGTTGGTCTCCATGTACCGCTTCAGCATCATGTTGACCGCCATGATGGTCTGGCTGTGCTGGGTGGGCGGCATGCTCTGCTGTCCGGGACTGCGGATGTCCAGATGCTGGATGGTGTTGGCGGTGATGTCGTAGATGAGAGGGATGATGAGTGACGGCGGTTCTTTGCCCATCGGCAGGTTCAGGTTCAGACGGGTCAGCTGCAGCTGGGGAACGGAACACAAACATTATGTCAAGGAATCTCTGATGAAGAACTCAGAAGTATATTCTGTACTGTTGTCATGCATTCTATGAAAGAAATAACTTCCTAACAAATTCCTGTTCTTGATAGCCATTGGTTTTTGTGTGTGTTTTTTGGGGGGTTGTGTTTTGGGAGGGGGGGGCTTGTATTTTGTTGTCGATTTCTATTGTGTTTTGTTGTATTTTAGTTTGTTTGTTTTGGTTTGAATTAGGGTTTGAATTGGGAGTCGTTCTGCCATGTTCATTTTAATGTCAAAGAGTATCTGTTGTAGCTTAATGCCAATGAATCGACTTCACGGTTTATTATAATGACAATGAGTGTATGTTCATTGTTGTAACATGTCAAGGAGAAGCAACACCCTCTTATAATATGCAGAGAAGAGAATGGGAAATTGTATTTTCAGCGGAAGCCTACAGCCAACATCAGCATGTCCTGTCGGTCACTCACCATCAGTACCATCTTGCACTTGACCAGGTTGATGACGATGGCAGGAGTGCCGGCAGGGGCGTGGATGATGTGTCCGGTGCCGGGCGGGATGGTCAGACACCATTGGACGGACCACTTCAGGTTCCGGTCTGGCACCTACAACAGAACACATACCACCACAAATCAGAGCCGATTCCACCATGCCTCAGACCAGTGTTCTTCACCGGATAACAGGGATGAAACTTCAGAACGTACTCATCCAAATAATGACATAAAGAACAAAATATGAAATCTTTACTAGAAATTAGAATAATATAAATAACAAAACATGAAATTTCTACTAGAAGAATGACATGAATATAAAATAACATGAAATTTCTGCTAGTCCATAGGATACCTTTAACATTAGGAGAAATGGATCGGGCCAAGTAGCAAGTGGTAACTTCTAACTCTACTGTGATAATAGTGATGAACATCTAAATATTAAAATGGTTTTAACATTTGTGAACCAATAACAGATCTCATTGGGTGGAAATAATAATGAAAGCATTATAGGCTTCCTCTTGCCATCAACTGAAGCAGGTTCTATGCTTAGACAAGTTCTCTTATAGTTCAGTTGATATGCAATGCAGGAGTCTCCAACACAGTACTGAGAATGAGTGCTCGAGAACAGCAATTACTGCCGATTCAACTCAATGTAGCCTTAATTCCAAGCATAGCAATGCTGTAGTCTATAGCCAAGGCTGAAGGCCACCTTACGGTTACACTAGTTCACACAGGAGTTAAAATGCCAAGCGACATTGAGCTACAGGGCAGATAACTCACCAGCTCCATCTTCATGATCTGGATGCAGTCCTTGAGGATCCTGGTGGGCGCTCCTAGGAATCTGCAGAATGCCGTCAGAGCATTCGTCTTGTAGGGAGGACAAGCAACCTGAGGAGACAGCAGTGTATCATCAGTGGTATCATCAGTGGTATCATTATTGGTATCATCAGTGGTATCATCAGTAGTATTAGCAGTGTAATCATCACTGAACAATACAAAGGGCCAATTCATCCTGAGAACAAACAGTAGCTTGTGAACGTACCTTCAATTCAAAGAAACGTTCCAGGATCTGAATTTCCTCTTGTGACCACGGATCTTTACAGTCTGAAAATATACAGCAAAGTTTCTTCATATACACATATGTCGTGACAAAACTGATTGATTGACTGATTGACACAGGAAAGGAAGCAGTCGTTTCCCAATTATAAGACTGCAGACAGATTTGTTCAATTCCCAGAATCAGCATCGTTCTGTGCCCATTAGGAACAAAACTAACATATTATTTATTTATTTTTAAACATAAGTTACCTTGTGTCGGGATGACCTTCATCTGCAGAGTCTGCAAAGTCGTGGAGTTCATGCTGACCTTGTACTGCAGACTCTCGCCTTTGAACAGGTTGACCCCAGGCTCGTTGAAGGTCAGCATGGTCAACTGGGGAAAACACGGAGGAAGTGGTAAGTCACCGAGTGCGAATATTCCAGGAATGTCAACAATTTATTTTTAGTCTTTGCAATATTATTGACTATAACCCATGAGGCAGGAAACTGATCAATTATTTTTCGGTCTTTTCAATAGTTTAAACTCATTATTCATCTTTATAATGCATATTACATTCCAGGAATGTCAACAATTTATTTTTAGTCTTTGCAATATTATTGACTATAACCCATGAGGCAGGAAACTGATCAATTATTTTTCGGTCTTTTCAATAGTTTAAACTCATTATTCATCTTTATAATGCATATTACAATCCCTGCTAACATCACATTTCCTTATCAGCAGTTAACGCTTGATGTCTCCTTATTGGCAGTTAACCCTTTTGATACAGTTTCTAACGTCGGTACTCACGCTGTCGTCGCTCTGGATCTGCCGACAGAGGTGACGGCGGAGGAAGACGCAGCCGAAGAATCTCTCGATGGGGGAGGCGGGAAGTGGGGACACCCCGGGGAGGGGCATGCTGGACGTGGGCATGGTGTTGGGGGTCAGCAGGTTGCTGAAGGCCTCGTAGGACAGCAGCGTGGGCACGGACGCCGCCCACGACCTCGGTGGGAGCATTCTAGATGGGGGACTGACCACTGTGGACAGAGAGAGAATTACAGTCAATCTTCCTGACAAAAATTATACTAGAATATCATTCAGGGATGATATCAATAATAATAATAATAATAATAATAAATGTATTTATTTATTTATTTACAGACTAGTACTGACAGATCAAGGATGATAATTGCATCACCGCAGAACAGACTCACATTCTATCATGATCGCATCAGAAATCCAACTTTCGCAAATATTGATGCCATGCTCCCGGGACTACATCACACCTGGTAAATTAAGATGCTAGCAAATTCCGTCCAGCCTACCTGATGCCTTGCTGTGTTCCATATCCTTGTGCTGGGTCTGGGGGGAGTGGAGCGCGGGGTGCCCAGGGGAGGCCGCCATATGGTGGGAGGCGGGGCTGGGGCCCGGCACTGACGGGGACCCGGGCCAGGTGCGGGGGTTGGGCGACGGCATGGCCAGGTTCGAACCCGGGTATGGAGAACCGCCCTCAACCATACCTGGGGAAGGAAAACAAAAGCGTTAACATTTAAAGACGTATCACAAGAAATAACAATTTGTTCACGTAAATTGAATTTCTGTCTAATTTCAACTTACAGTATGAAAAAACAATCCAGGGTCGCACAGAACAATCATAGCACTATGAGAGCCATAACTCCTATATCATATGTAATCATGCCATTACAACTCTCATAGATCTCCTATCATTCTGTGGAATGCGTGGCCAGAAATTTAAGATTGCTTTTCTTAAAAATATTTAATCAATATTTGCAATATCTACACATACATATTTTATTAAATGGCTTCATAAAACATAACCCAACAGCTGTATAGGTTAATCATCTTGTTGATAAGGTCGTAAGAAATGTGAGTAAACCTAAGAAAAATATAATCAGTAGATAATAATATACCAATGTTAGTTTTTAAAAGAAAACATGTTACTGTTTGTCAGTTAAAATCAATATTATCCAACCCGTAGCAAAAATTATAACAATGCATGTGAACAATAAAAGCAGTTCATGAGATGATTAATGATAAACAATTAAAATAATAGAGACAAGTTCATAGATTTGTTATACTCAACACACACACAGAAGGTTTGGTTATAAAGGAAGGTAGCTTTAGCACATCTTGCTGAACTAAAGAATAAAGTGGTTAAAATTAAAATAATTAAACTAACTGTAAATTAAAAGTAAGCTAATTAAACTAACTTTGCATGGACAAGAGACCTATATTCATTTCTTTTTTGCAGATGCATTATTAAAAAGATTATGACATAAACTTCTCCAACTGCTAAAATAATAACATATATTTTATGTGCGCTTCAATTAAATATATTTTTAAAAGATTGCCATATTTTGCCACTTTGTACTCTATATGGCCAATTAGAACACCTCTGGTACACACGTCTACAAAGTGACTGCTCATCCCACCATACTAAGTACTGCTAGTCTAACCATTTATTTGCTTAGTGCAATCCTCTAAAGCAGCACTGCAATTAGAAAAATGGAAGCACCAATAAAATATACCATTACCAAGTTTCCCAGCAAGATTGAACTTGCCTATGACTGCAAACCATGATGGTTAAACAACTCTCCAGAACCTTGCCATTGTAAGTGACCGAACAGCGTAACTTCAAATTCCTAGTGTCGACAGCTTATTATTATTATCATCATTATTATTATTATTTTTCATGAAAATCTCATATCCATTAATCGCCCCTAACAGTTTTGTAGAGACAAGGGTATCATTTCTTGAAGCTCGCATATCCACTACGAGACCAGTGCTCTCTCATAAGTGCCCAATCCTCATAGATAATAGGATCGCTATTAGAGTGCTTATGATACCATAGTAGATAGCCGAGCTTCGAGAATCGAGACCCATCGAGATATATATTGATACGAGAGTGCTACGATTTCTATGTAGATACGAGAGTTTCACACCTTAGTGTCCAGTGGCTTAGACGTACAACTGCCCCCAAGACCAACCATAAACATCCCCAGAAAACCAACTGGAGGGAAAACAAGTACGCCGCAAGGGGGGAGGAGGGGGTTAAAAGAACAAATATATGACAGCACGTTTTTTTAAAAGCCGAGGCGATACGACATTCCACACAAAGCAGCAACAGCATCAGCACTGGGTGTCAGTATCAGACGGAACACGCGGCTGCTTACTTGGGCTGATGAAGGACCCCGCCGGCGACTGCATGTGAATGCCGAGGGACTGGGGGGATGGGGCGGGGCCGAAGGAAGAGGGAGAGGGGACATGGAGGTGCGAGGACCCGGGCGAGCCGCCGGTCAGCAAGGTACCTGGAGACGGATTGCCCATCATCGCCGAGGGGGACGGGTTCACCTGTAAACACGGAAACGTGATGAGAGTTAGATGTATTTTATTATTTTTTTTAATTTTATTAGATTTTTTAAAACAATATTTATTGGAGTGAGTGAATATGGAGTTTAACGTCGCTGCGGGAATCTTTCACCCATTTGCAACGACAATATTGGAAAAACTTCCGTTATAGATCATAGCTTATATAGGTCGTAATAGATTTGTATATTTTCCAACACAGAAATTCATTTCACAAAGAATATTGTTGTGTAGTAGGTTGTGGGTTGTTTTCAATGCATAAACTCAAAGAGATATTCCACAATGAGCAAGTTAATGTTTCATGTCACAGCAGGAAAATTTCATCCTTACGGCACGAATTACATAGTTTCATGTCCTACTGGACAAAAGGGACAGGTGCCTCAAAAAGTTATAAAGCATAGCCTGGAAAGCCACAAAACATTCCTACCCCTGCTGGTATCCTGGCCACACCGGGCGACGCCGGGGTGTGGGGGTTGGAGGGTGGGGTCATGGGATTGTGGAAGCGGAAGCCCCCCGCCCCGTCCTGTCTGGCCCTGCCGGCGGGGGAGCCCACGCTGGGGTTCTGGTACAGCCCGATGTCCATCGAGTCGATGCCGATGGGCGACGGAGGGTTGTCGTCGTCCGTCGTCGATCGACGTCGTGCATGGTTCCCGATCACGCTCTCGTCGTAAAACAGATTGAGGAAAGCCTGAGGTAGGCAAGAAAAACATATTTCAGTATAACAGAGCAGTATGACTCCCTAAACATTTAGCAGAGGTAATGTTTAATTAACCTGTTTACTGCCACAGACAACTGGAGATGCCCTCATCTTACAGTGTTTTTTTCTTAAGTAAGGCAGATGTATTTGTGTAGCTGTATGAAGCCAGCTACAAGACAAGATAGTGGATCTATTGCCTACCAGCTTCTACATAAAAGATCAATGCTGGGGTTGCCGATTTCAAAGCATCGCTACAGATCTCATACAACACACTGGACGTCTTTACAGACGTGGACTACACTGTACCAGCTCCTACCTTGAAGCCCTGTGCTGGACTGAATCCATCCACCAGCTTGCTGATGTCAAACAGACTGAAGACGCCATCTCTCACGGCCACAATATTGTCAGTCTTGAAGTGGACATCCAGACAATACCTGACACTCGTCAAGGAAAGATAGCCTACATTCAAACCAACCAAACGAGTGAAAGCATAGATGCTATGATTGAGTGAAGTGAGCATAAATTGTACTTAAAA
The DNA here is from genome assembly GCA_032361205.1 of Pseudorimula midatlantica. Classification (NCBI taxonomy): domain Eukaryota; kingdom Metazoa; phylum Mollusca; class Gastropoda; order Lepetellida; family Lepetodrilidae; genus Pseudorimula; species Pseudorimula midatlantica. Next base: position 6,072 of record JAUTBR010216509.1, on the reverse strand, counting down.
AAAGTTGTTAAAATTCCAGGGCCAGACTTCACTAATGCGATAATAAAAAGGATACACTCCTCTGAATGCAATCCTGACGTGGGTGGATGACTGTGGCAAAATTGTGAATGTAGACACAGGCATTTTGTTGTTCTGGAAAAGGAACCAGGGACATGGTAAAGTAATGTATAACACATCATAAACATGTATACAAAGCAGTAGCAAATCATCAGATAAACAATATTATTCAATTGTATTTACATTATCATTCAATTTCAAAAATATTCCTGGAATTTGTTCAATATTTTTATTATGCAAATGAGGAAATTAATTCCAACTATAATCCAACTATAATCCACTTGTCCCTTAAAATTAAAGTAATAAAGAAATGTATGTAAAATTCTCATCCTAGCCTAAATATTACAAAATATTTTTGTAGTGCAATTTCATGCAATTTCATGCTCAAATTCATATTTTATATAGTGATTTTTTAAGCATGAAATCGTACTAATTTTTATTTCTTTTGTATGCATGACCAGGGCAGAAATGACCTACCGGCATGACACCAATGACTGTGGCCGTGGATAACTTGCTGATGGATGTCATAGGTGACCACGTCTCTGACAGCACCTGTAGAAAAAAGTTTAAACTAATACCACTCTTTAAGAAACAATATTTCCACAAATATTCTGTACCGATTTCCAACCCGCAACACAAATAAGTCTCAGTGTAACAGCTAAACCAGCAAGTATTGTCCGGTACTAACAAAGCAAGAATGATAACTCGACTATAACAGCGAAGCCAGAACATACTCCTTTTCTTTTGAAATTGGGGTTTAAGAGACACTTTTTAGATTCTTTCACATATCACAGCCTATCAGCTTAGGGCATGAGGAAACCCTCAACATCTGAATGATGCAGAATGTTGCAGTAAACCTGCAAGCACTGGCTGGTACTGACAGACCAAGGATGCGAAATGTAACCTTTGCGAACAATGATGCTGGACACCAGGGGCCGGTTGTTCGAAGGCCGGTTAAGCCTCAACAGGTCGTTAAAGTAGCTGCCTCCATAAGGTACAGTACAAGCTTAACGGCACGTTAAGATAACCAGGCTTCGAACAACCGGCCCCTGGTAGTTAAAGGGTTAATGACAATTTACTGTACTCAAACATTTTAATAATGGTAACATTTTCTATTTGCACTACAGATGATAAAGAGTCGAATAGGTCTTGACCATTATAAGAAATTTCTCTCATTTGTACCAATTAAATGTTACTACAGTACGGGTATATTGGATATCCATGCATAGTAACATACACTAGTAACATTACTTTCCCAGGGTTAGAAATTAGTGCAAAAATGTACAACTTTGAACACACTAACAGGCTAGTAAGTCAAATGAGAAGAACGATTTCTCGGAAAAGATACTCGCCCATAACAAAAGAAGGTCGCCACAGGCACCGGGCGAGTGGGAACTTCTAACCCTGTTTTCCAAACAAATATCAAAGTTACATTCCTTTGCAAAACTGTACAAGTTATTTATATAGTAAGAATCATATTTACAACAGCTAAAGGGAACACATGCAGGTCTTTTTAGACTCCTAGAGCAATGGTGAACATCTCACTTTCATGTGACTTACATTCCTGAAATTACATTCCTAAAACTATAATCCTTTAGTAACTTTTTAAACAAATAAATATACACCATAGAGAAAATATATGTTATCTAATAATATTTTTTATCTCATGGTATAAAACACACCAAGATCAGCAGCACAATTTGGATTACATAATGATAATACAAATTGCAGAAAATGAGAAATGTGACTAGCAAATTGGCAATTTCCATACTGATGGTTTCCCCATGATTTGTTCCACACTGGAGCTGACCAGATGCTAGCTGGACATAGGCTGAAAGTGTTAGCCTGTATTACAGCACTGACCAGTGGTCAGAGGGAGTGTGAATGACATTGGGACTTTATGAGCACATTTCCTGAAGTATTAGTGGCTGACTTATCTCTAAGAAATCTAATTGTCTGCTTCATATATCAAGTAGTTGGCATTTAATGGTAAGGCCACATTTCATCAACAGCTTCAAAATGTCAAAACATTATATTATTGTGAAACAGATGCTTCAAAAATGTCGGAAATTGAAGTAAAAATGTGGACTTTTGAAATTCAATAACACTTAAAAATATCAAACATTAATGTTGAGCAAACTAATGTGTTTCTTATCGGAGATGTGGCAATGCTACTAATATAGCTTAAAATTAATTACCGGTATGTTGTAAATTAGGGGTATATTGATAATTAGTTGCATTTAAATATTTGCCATGATGTGTGTAGGAAGTTTCAGTATTAACTATAGTACATGATCAACTTCAGATAACTTTAAAAGTACATGTACATGTATTTTCATTTCTTTGGAATATGAACATCACTTGAGATGTAATCATGCTTATTCTGTGTACTTTTTTAATGAATTCTAGTAAGAGAATGTCAATTGTCATTACACAGAATAGTGCAGATGGCGAATGTACTCAACATCCAGTAGGATAACACAGCTTCCTGTTAGTAGTGTTACAGATATATAACACAAATATAATAATAATATACACTAGTATAGTGCCTAAATCCAGTTTAAAACTGCTCAAAGGCAAGTCATGTAACAGTGTCATGATTAGCTGAAAGCATCGTTGAACAGGTGAGTCTTCATTAATTAGGTTTTAAAAGTACACAGTTTATGGGTTGATCATAGATGGAGTGGTAGGTTATTCCATATATATATGGACCAGGTGACTTGAATGAACATCACTTGAAGTGAGTATAGTGAAGCATTATCACAATATCCAGCCATAAACAGGGTCAAATGTAACGGCAGTTGATATTAACTTATTATAAGTAAAGTTAATATACAAAATCTATATTAGTATGCATGGTATACATGTTGAATATTGTGTTAATATATATCCATTGTTAAAATTATTTTCTTAAATACTTGTTGTGTTGCACGTTGGAAACAAAGCCACCGATATAGGAAAGACGACATTAATATACAAGACTCGGACACCAATATACAAGACTCGGACACCAATATACAAGACTCGGATACCAATACATGAAACATGGACACTAATCCCTGCTAGACAATGTAAATTAATCATCAGGTGATTTGGGGTCAACTATAATTAGTTCTATCAAATTGTTCATCAAATTGGACTCACCTGCAGGCCGTATCTAACCACTGCGCTAAAGCAAAGGTTACAAACTATAGTTCTGGTAAACCGCTGTAAAGGAGGTGTAATGTGTATACTGGTATCCTTCCACACACAATACGTAGCTGACACAGAATTAAATTTACATGAGCAACGGTCTATCACAAAATGATAGAGTTAACTGTCATCCACTAGTATCCTAGCCACTAGCCCCTCGTGGGGGGGGGGGGGGGGGGGGGGGGGGGGGGGGGGGGGGGGG
>JAUTBR010216287.1:0-13627 GCA_032361205.1 Pseudorimula midatlantica | reverse complement strand
CCCCCCCCCCCCCCCCCCCCCCCCCCCCCCTCCGACTCCAGTAAAACCACTTCAAGAGCAGTATTGGAATGCCACGTGATTATATGCGGTATAATCTTGCTCGCGGATGAATTGCCCATGGCCTTGCGGAATTGGTGGCTAAAAAATTGGACAGGCGATAGAGGCGAGTAATATGGATTACTCCTCGCGTACCTACATCATAGATTGATCTACACTCGTGTGTGTGCGCCGGTAGCACTTGCTTTGTATGCCATTGTTTTTTCTTAGTCTATTGATCAACGCTCTTTGCACTATGAAATCGAATTTCTGGTCTTTATCGTGTTTATGTCGCTATGTTCATGCTTGGGCATGACGTTGAAGAGCGGAGCCGTATTTCCTTGTTCCTAGGTTAGGAAATAGACGCCAGGCCTGCGAGTCTTGTGTGTGTGTGTTTTACCTAGCTAGCACTGATCGATCACATCTTCAATAATGACATCAAAGGATGGCGAAGAAAGGCGGCAACCGTCCCGCTCCAAGTCCTACCAATATGACGGATGTTGATAGTCGTCAAATAGAGAATTTTAATGAGTTTAGCGTTATTGGGTGCTGATCTGTATCGACTGCCTACACAGGACTAAAGACCACGGTCGAAGCTCGTCTCGCGGTTCTTCTCGCCGATCAGCCCAGTCACCTGCTCTCGCTGGATGAATAAGACCTGCGTTTACGTGAAAAACGTCGGGGACGAACCGGTTGTCATGGCAACCATATTGTAGAGAATATCGACGACGTTGTCTTTGGAGTTGTTCAAGGGGGATTTAATGAATCCTAGTCATGGCGTGTACTAATGCGTTGAAACACTGTACTCTGATTCCGCCCGTGTTACGTGCAAGATAGACAGCATCTATAGTATAAAACGAGACCCATCAGGCATTGCAATGCGAGACGTGTCTTCATATCTTGATGTTTTATTACCGTAGTAAATAATTCATATGCAGATTATTTATTTCGTGCCACGTGGCTGGTCCGTCCTCCACGACATCAATGAGATGTGCACGGTGATGTGTACATGAATGCGGATTACATTCTGTTTCATCTAGAACACGTGACATATTACTTACCTATTTTATTCATGATTTTTTTGAATACTTGGAATTGCACATATTTATAAATGTCAATGGACATCTAAAATACGGTCTAGGCCTACGGAATACTAGTAATGCCTGTTTGCCTGTGATCGTAATTAATAAGGATAGAATGCTAGAGAAGCCGTTTCTCGCGGGAGTTGTGCCAAAACATGACAACGGGGTGTAATTGCATCTACTGAGTGTGAAATATAAATGGTCAATCCTGAATGAACTCCATCACCTCCTCATGGGAAATTGTATTGCGTAATTCTGTTTGGCTAAAAAGCGCAACTTCTAGTTAATTTCGTGTGTAACCCGTTTACATGTTCTCCTTCTATGCCGCCAACACAATGAGCTCCTATCGTGGCTGGGAAATCACACAACTGCAGTGACAGCTTTAAGATTCAGTACCGCAGCAAATAAATGAACAGCGAAGAATTAGGGCAATTTGCATTTCGTTACAAATCCCTATAATTTGACTCGCCGTCGCCCGCCACAATTGTCAAATATGGCGATGGTAGTGTCTGGGACAGCGCGTCATTGTGCGTCTTAACCTTCTTGTACCGGCTGTCATCTTCCCTGGACACGACAGCGACATCGTCAGCAGCCTCCAGCGCTCTGTCTTGACATGCTAGAATATTTCTAAATTTCCATTAATTAAACGATCCAGTGGCATAGTTTCTTTGAGATGAGAAAACTCCAGATGACCCGAGGGTTGAATGTCTTTCTGCGGGAGAGAAGAGGACCGAGCACGAGGGCTGGATGCTGCCCACTGCGCTGGTGGCGATTCTAATAACGTCCACGTTCACAGCAGATGTGCTCGAATTAATTGGGCACGTTGATGTCGCCAAGGTCGACTGGAGGTCGCCATTCTGTGTGTCGCCATGTCTGGCTGTATCTCCGTCCAAGGACGACTGGGGGTCGCCATTCTGTGTGTCGCCATGTCTGGCTGTATATCCGTCCAAGGACGACTGGGGGTCGCCATTCTGTGTGTCGCCATGTCTGGCTGTATCTCCGTCCGCCCGTCACTGTTTGCCCTACTATTGGTAGCCTCACTGTACAGATCGCCATTTGTTTTGGAACCCCAGACGTTCTAAGCAATCAATGCTCCTTTCAATGTTTCATGACAAGAAGCGTCCCCATATTTCAAACAACGTATCGCCGTTCGAATGCCCACAATGACTCTATAATTCTGTATGTTTTGAATATCATTGCGTCTTTCTGAATATCAGAGTGGCCTATTCACACCTGCGTGGACAGTGATCTGTTGCAGTAATTGCGTGTCGATGTTTGACGACAGGTTGGAGAAGTCCGTGCATTGCGTGCACGACGTCTACAGGGAGTTCTCCACCACTAACCTCCATCACAGTGAAACTGATAGTCCGTGAACTCAGTACAGCCAGACATCTGGAGACAGCCCGAGCCTTGGATGCCTCATATCGTATTACCCGTATTGGTTATGTATGACCGATTGATTGGATGACTTGTATACACGTGTTGAACATACCCCCAGTCCATCTACAGCACCAGCAGACATACCCGTGTATACTAACACACTGACAACCTATTCCAATTACTTGCTATATTATCCAATTCATTTGACGTAATTCCTAATCAGGATGAACATACAACTAAATGCTTTGCGTGTAAGCACGCATCGGATATGCCATGGAGAATTGCTTGGTGATAGTTCAGTATGTCAAACAAGTTTGTGTATACATGTACATCTAGTGTATCGTCGTTATCGTTGACATCTTGAATGTGATGTATCGTTGCACATCTAAGCAGTGTGGCATGTAACCGCACATAGGCTTAGAACCGCCATTGTTATGCGAATGAATAATTAAAGGTATGCTAGCTGTTGATAAACAATACCAAATCTACAACGAACAGTTCAGAAGAATGTCCTTAATACATTCTAGATTGGCAGCCTTCATCACGTCGCAGATTGATGTCCAGGCGTTACCTTTTAATCTATAACTAACACGTTACCTTATTAAGTTCCTCAATTCGTCGTATATGATTATAGGATACCTTGCCAGTTCTCTGCAGTCATCACAATGTCATGTGTTCGTAAGTAGGTCTTCTGACTGATGACTATCTTATCGATTCTAATTGAACAGACCATATAGTTCTATAGCTCGTATATAATACTATGTTTTGTCCTTCCGGATGTTGTACTATAATTTTTAAGTTATTTAGAATCCTATATCATCATTATTATCATACGTGTGTAAATTGTCTGCTCTATTTCGCCGCTAGGAAGTAATTCATAACCATTAATCATGAATCTTGTAATCTGTTTATTGTTGAGACTCTGCCATGAGTAATTTAACGTCACCACGTGCGACATCCTCTGTCTTGAGAGAGGTCGATATTTCCTGACTGCCTGTCCCCATAGCCATGCCTCTTCAACTGGGGCCTAGGGGTGCCGGAACGTGCCCCCATCGTACAGGGTTACCCTCTCAACCACTTCCTTCTTTCATTTCTACATTGTTGAAAATTCTCTAAATAAAATCGTCTTTTGGTACAAAGAAATCTCCGTGGCATGAATCATCTCGACCATTGGATTTGATGTGAAAAATCTCACGTGTGTGTCGCGCGCGCTTTGTCTTGTCGCGAGCAGCTCGGAAGAGTGACATCAATTTGTGATAATCACGGTCCAATTTCCGCGAGTTGGAATTCAAGAGCCTTGATACGATAGACCAGCCGGAAAATAAAGCTTTCATTTTGGGCCAGAGGTAAAAGAGGGGCGAACTATTCGCTCCCGAACAGCTGTTTTCCAGATAACACGTGACTATTAGCGTCCACAACTACAGGGACGACACAGAAACGTGACAGCGTCATGAAGATACAGTGACTCGAGAGAAAAAAGCCAGACCAAATATGGCTTCTTAGATTTAATACAGTTAATGGCACATGCCAGTAAAAAGTGGCAGCGATTTAACCTATTTTGCGTTCAGTTATTCCGGCGGCATAAGAAAGCAGCACTTGTGTTATAGACGCGGTCTAAGCAGATAAATAGATTATATAGAGGGGGCTTGTGTGGTAGGATACACCAGTACCACAGAATAAATATATGCTACTTTCTTCTCGACTGATAATTAGTTTTACCATCTCATCATTTCTTCCTAATGAATATTCATGAAAAGAAATGGCTGGCTTTCCAGATAATTTGTCGCCTACTTAGCACCTCGTTATAAATGACGAGATTATGGGCGCTAGCGATTCATCAGTGACACTAGACGGATGCCAGCTTGACTCATTTAATGACGCCATGATCCGGGTGGCCATTGATACGGCGTCACGTGACATCGTGGTGAAACCGGAAGTCTATCTGCCCCGAGTCAAACTGTTTCCGCAAAGTAATATCGTGGACCATGAGATGGAACGGTATCACGTGCCAAAAGCAAATAACACACAGTGTCCCAGCACCGAGAATAGTCGTCATGAGCTGTGGTTTACTGGAAGATAAATATTTACATTCTGTAATCTATCGGCAAACCTGTTTTATGACTTCTAATATTCAGTGAGCGTTGATATTCCCACTGCGCTCAATTTATTCATCTTTTCTTTTTCAAACATTATTTCTACTGCTTTCACCGATTTAATTTGTACTTTTCGATTTAATTAGCTTCTAAATTCTACTCACTGAAGTTATTTTAATCATCATGGATAGAGATATATACACCGATTGCATTAACATGCGTTCTGTACCACACTCGGCATAACGAGTAGTAATGACCTCACGTGCTGGCATATAAGTACACACAAACAGTGGTATCGGTAACAAATTAGCATTGATGACAATAAACAGCATGGACGTTTTTCATCTCCGCTGGAACATACAGAGATTTCGCAATTGTGTATCTGATCATTAGCTCATCTGGCAACACGTGAAGCAGCTGTCGTAACACATAGTCGCATTGAGTAGCCCTCACAATCACCAGTCGTCAATTAGTCCATTATAGGCTTTCATCCCGGCCAGATTCCGTGTAGCAACCTCGTAGCAGTTGTTTTTCTCCATTTGCTATGCATGTAAATGTTGCATTGCGTATCGATTCTTGCCCAGCACACGTTTGTGATAATGCTTAGACTGGCAAATTGCTTCTAGGATGGGAGGAATAATGGAGACCAGCTAAGACTGCTTCTACCTGTGTTCTCCTGCTAACTGCCGCCTCTAGATGTCCTTGTCCGTGGATTCACGTATAGTCGCTTTGTTATTTCACATCACTACCTGTCAACTAATACGATATGCGCACGGAGGTTTCTCGGTATCGATTGCCATGATTATTAGTAATAACTATTGCAGCAGTGTCGGGGTGATAACTATCATATCATGTGGACTGCAGGTATACCCATTCAATCAGGGTTAGGGTGATAACTATCATATCATGTGGACTACAAGTATACCCATTCAATCAGGGTTAGGGTGATAACTATCATATTTTGTGGACTGCAGGTATACCCATTCAATCAGGGTTAGGGTGATAACTATCATATAATGTGGACTGCAGGTATACCCATTCAATCACAGTGTGTATGTGTGTAATCGCAGTGATTAATTACCTCATCTGATTACGTCAGAAGGTGCGCGCTGTGCATGTGCTCAAGTATAACACGAGACAAGACGAGGAAAGATGCGAGCCCGGCGTGATGGACAGCACAGCTTGCAGAACGCGCATTGTTGTCAGATAACAAAACCAGTTTTCATCTATTTGTATGAGAAAAGATCCTAAAAATATCACATCAGAATTTCACATTGAGTAGTTTCCATGTGCTATTGTTCTTTTCTCTCTATGGGAAGCAGTGCAAGAAATCTCCCGCGACCTAATTGGGGTCGTTCGCAACAAATCTGAGTCCCCTTGGGCTGGCTGATTATCGAGTAGGGGGCCACGCAGGGGTTGGTTTGACGGACAGAAATCGATGTGTAGGCTTTGTGTCCATGTTCTCACATCTGACACCACAACCCTGGCAGAGCCCCGGGAAGCCCGTACGCGGACCCAACCATACCCATCCAGACCCATCAGAGCCCGACCCACTCATCCCGCTCCCTGTCTAGAACCCAATTCTCAATCCGCATCAACCTGTTTGATTAATTCATTGCCGTCGGTCTCTTTCCGTCAGTCAACAATAGTACATGTAACTAATCAGCAGATCTACCTAGGGTCCCACGAGTCGGGGGGGGGGGAGGATCGGCACAGCAGACCTACAAGAGCTCCTGGAATTCTCCAAGTCTGAAGTCTCCCACCGGAAGTAAGCACTAACTTCCTGTACACTAACACAGTACATCCAAGGAGACCGTCGACCTCAGATAATAGGCAATCTTTATGGTTATTCAATATATCCCTCAATGGAAGCAATGATTGAGAAGTCAAAGGCTGTGCACGGGGAATAGTCGGCCATAGACAAAGCTACACACTTCGTGAGCACCTAGACGTAGGGAAAGATTTATGAGCATTGGAAATAGCAGCTTCAGCTATTCCCTGTAGTGTTTTATCTGGTTGTGTAGTGTTATATGGCACGGTGGTGTTATCTTCGGTAGTGCAGTGTGATATTATGTTGTTGTGTTATCTATGGTAATGTAGTGTTATCTTGTAGTGTGCGAGTATATAAGTCTTGTGCGAGTATATGTCTTCTGCACATATGTATGTGTATTTGAACTCATTCAGCAACATAACTGATCACTTCTGCCTCTGCTGTTGTGTTCTTCAATCTATATCTGCAGTAAACAGTTTCCATAGGAGCTGTTTCATTTCTCCGACGTCACGTCTATTTATGATGCTGATATGAGCCCTCACCTATCTTATGTAATGATTGGTGATGCGCTGTCACGTGTTAAGTGTCGTAGAACTGTGACTATGAGAACGTAAAGGTTAGCGACAGGAGTATCCGTCAAGCGAACGAAATGAACGTTATTGAAAGGAGCATCTGTCAAGCAAACGACGTGCACCGCGCATATGTGCACCGGTCGCTAGACATAGGACTGACCAAGTACTGGAGCAGACAGTGACGTCATCAATACCGGAAATGTCCGGTCCGGGCTCGAACTGGAAAGGAACAGTTGCTATGCATCATGTAATCAAGCCGCTAGTGCTTCCCTTGAAGACCTCTGAGGACCTTCAAATAGGTTAATGCTTACTTAATGCTTACACCTTTTTAATGAAGTTGACCTCTGATGACCTTCAAATAGGCTAATGCTTACTTAATGCTTACACCTTTTTAATGAAGTTGTCTCTGTCAATCAGTAAGTCACCTTGAACTAAAGTCGGTTGTACCCGCATGGCCTCATGTCGTCACGCGGTGTCAAATATTCGTTGCCCAGTGGCATCGTCGTCTCTAGAACTTCATTACTGGTCCGTCGACCACAAGACGTTCACATTTGTACGAGCGGAATGGGACAGTTCTCTCAGACCCAAACTGTCACTCGTAGCACCCCCAACAATGCTCTTGGGACGAACTACTCGGACCCAAACTGTCACTGGCAGCACCCCTCTACACCCTCCTGGGATCGTCCACTCCTTACCAGTTGTCATTAACGTGACCCCTCAGGACCCTTGTCCAGAAACATCCCAGACTGTTCCTGACATGCTTTCCTGATTTGTAATTACATCCCCTGCTCTCATCTGAGGGCGCTCCCCGTGGGCACTCTGCAAAACTCATTACCACCTACAACAATGGATAAAGGTTCGACTAAATTTAATTGTTTTGTAAAACCAGACCCACTCTTGTAGAGCCCCGAGAGCACTGGGGGACGAAGAACCGTAATAAAGTCTTGAGATTCGCACCCCCAGGGGCTAGAGGTTCTCAGTCTGCAAGGGGGAGGCGAGATGAAGATCTTCACGTTAAGAAATAGGAACAGGCCTTCACGGGACCAGCCTAACGTAATCACATTGTTATTCCGCATCAGAGAACATTAAGCTAATTGATGTCTACGTTTTATCCTGTTCTTCGTGTTTTATTTAAAGAGCTGTATTGACAAAATCAATACCTTACAAAAGATGTGGATGGAATTTAAATTTTGATAGTCAAAACTATGCCGGTGTATATAGTGTATTGCGTCATTCAGTTCAGTAGAGAAAAATACGGATATCACCTTTCATGTAATACTAACAAGTAATACGTGCAGCGGAGTGTGTTTATCTTGTCAATATTGCTAAGAGATAGAGGTAGACAGGTCAAAGTCCATCATGGCCGCCTGTTGGAGGAAACTCAGGATGCTATTGTTTCAAGCCTAGATAGGTAGTTAATGCTATACCGGAAATGAACTTAGAATAATTTATACATAGCGGTGGCGTATTACGACAGGTAGAATGATGTACGGAGACCGTCCCAGTTTGAGGACTCTGTTAAAGAATATAAGACGGTGCCATGGCTAAAGCAGCAAAATCCGAGAGTATAGGACCAAGCAGCGAGTTAGTATTTAGGACCCAATTCCAAACGCGATCGTTTACCCTACCCGGCAAAACAATTACCAAATTTAATTAGGACGCCGAGTGATATGCCTTGGCTTTGATGATGACGAAGGCTGCACGCTACTTGTGGCCCATGCATTGGACGTATTTGAGTTCCTCTGTAGAATGTTGCGTGACGTGGACACGCGGTGACGACAAACAATTAGTACATGCTCCAGAAAGATGGCCTTCTTATCAAATCATTCAGAAACGGGACTGATTCAATTGAAACTGTAGCTTCGAATTAGACTAATAGAAAAGTAATGCTCGTCCTGCAACAAGCTGGGGGCTAGCGTCTGTAGGGACTGCAACAAGCTTGGGGGGACAGCGTCAGGGACTGAACTGCGTGATTCCTAGGACTGCCAGACAATTGATAATATACCAGAACCGAAGAGGATTTATTCTAGAATGCATGCATCTCTCCATCATACTTCTCCGTCATGCAGCTAGTCTCGTACTAGTATACCGAGCCACAGCCACGCTAACAGTTACATGCTTAGCTCTACCCATTTAATCCTCATTCCAATTCCAATATATTTGTTCTATCGATGATCTGTGTGTTTACCTAAGCCGACTGCAGTAAGCGATGCCGGTGTTTGTTCGGAGACTGCGAACAGTTGATGCCGTAGTGTAGAGGATAAAAGGACGGCTGATAATAGATAGGTCCTGTCATTCACGTCAGCCGTGCGTCTATTGATAGGGAATGGTAACGTTCAACACATTCTGCTCGATGATGGACTCCTGTCGGTCTGTTTGTTCCCGTGTATGTGGAGTACTTGCGTGTTATAAACGGACGTGTACTCTGACAGTCAGGACGTTTACCGTGACGGTTAGGACGTTTGATGATGCTCTTACGTGTGGGATTCCAAAGCTTCTTTTTTTTCTCACCAAGTCCAGTAAAGATGTAGATTTAGCAATTCGCTAGAGAATTCCAATAAATGTCGGATGTGTTGACGTATACGAATCTGAATTTGTTGTCACGATATGTGGATTCATTTACGTGATAACGTTCGCTCTACATTATGCTTTTGATGATTGAACGTACCCAGTTTCCAAACATTCATTGGTTATTTTCAATTAAGTATTTCCATGATGTATGCAAAGCGTAGTCGCACTAAAGTAACCAATGAACACTATCTCATAATAGTCTATGTTGGCGGCCACATTTTAAGCTCCTAATGTAACGGTAATCTTTCAGTGCATCCACTGGGATCAACGGGATGTCTAATAATGTTATTTACAGAAATACGTGTCTAAAATATATGTGTTACATTTGTGGAAGACTTATCGTGCCAACTTACTGTACAGTGCAGTGTCAGCATTGTGTGAATATCGTCAAGTACAGACGTCGGAATACTGGAAATTGAATAAGCGTTTCTTGTAGTTTCTTTGCAGACAGGATTCAAATAATGTTCACGTGCCCTTTCATACTAGTAAACTTACCTATTGTTAGTCGACTAATTCTCAATGTGGCTTATAAGCAACAGTTTGACGACGAAATCTATTTGAACTTTCTCCTAGATTCGTACAGATGAAAATATATATTGTATTGGTTTTTTTTGGTGTTTTTTTTCAAGAGTATTTATATATTCTTTACTTGGTTAGTTAATTATCGATTAGTTTTTTTATGTGGAGCTATTTAGGATTGTTATGTATTTCCATATTACATTTTCTTCATCAGCATTTCCTATTCTAATTGACGTTCATCTTATATTTGCATCGGTAATGACTGTTCATTCAATACAATATCACATTCCAGAAAGTCAGCAAATTGATTGAATATCACCAGTAGTATCTCAAATCACCAGGTGGCTTGGGAAAATGAGGGGCTATTATGCTGGTCCGGAACCATGGCATAGTTTGAACAAGTTATTACACGTGTTCATTTCCATAATAAATGTTGAATCACGACATCAATGAGTGCTGTCGGACATTCGGACGTCGATAAATGTGCCCATATGCAATCCGGTGTGAATAATTATTTAATTCGACCCGTGTTCAGATTTTAGGACATGTTGTTCCATCCCATGATGCAACGTGTGCTAATGACACTAGGGCGCCCCCTGCTGGCAAGACCCTCTGTCCACACTCGGCCAGACAAGGGGAGACAATGGCTGTATTCTAGGCTGATTAATTTCAAGCAAATTTAGCAACCCAAAGTCGATTACAGCTGCCCACGAGTTTGAACTCACCAGGATTTTCATTAACTTTCACACAAAGACGAAAATATTAATGGCTTTGTCAAAAACCTCTCTCGTTAAGCCATATATTTATTGGCAAAATCTGACCGTCATGGTTGAAAATAATTGCCTCCCTTTTAGCGAATTTCTTTTCATAGTGAAAGCAGTAGAACAATGTTGAAAACACAAGTAATGGCCAGTCCGCAAGTTAGATTATAGTGAGTTATGACAATGTTAATTAAGTCAAATATGAGAGTTGGTCTCAAGAATAATAAATGTATCTGCGATAGCACAGAATCGGTCTCACACCTAATTTGATGGGCATCTGATGACGGAGTTTGACGGAGATGAGTCATGCTGCCAGACAGTGGGCACGACGTGTACGTGTGTGTGCACACAATGAAGACATGTTTCCCTGCGCTGCCAGTATCCAATGTCGGCGCATTCATACAGCTGCGGTCTGGCAAGATCACGGGCACCTTCTACAGTGTCCTCAGTCCCCTCCACTAGCGGTTCCTAGGTCAATGACGACGTGAAACACGAGAAAGACAAATGCATGTTGATCCTTTGTTGCTAATGCCTGGTCGATAAGAGTGGTTATATGAAGAGTGTTGTAATTTCAGTTCACCGTTGAGTCTCAGCTGTCTTCTGAAAGCCGCATTCAATGGGCAATCGGCAAATCTCTCTGTGGCATCGGGATATTGTTTATGACAAGGGGAAACAACCACTGATCATTTTTAATTGGTGTTCTGGTCTATTTGTCGCTGGTGTTTTCCGATAACAACGTATTGAATAGATTAGTGACAGTGGCGCATCTCATAGGAATATGGATGTCGATGGATTAGCAAACACGGGGACTGGTTGCTTGTATGGAACTACCACTAGTCAGGAAATACCTTTCTGGTTTAATCACACGCACTTATATCTCCTGGCACAATCACGGTGAAGCGTTCAATACCGCGGTCTGTCCGTCGCGGTCCTGCTACATCGTATAGTTCACATTGTCAGTCTATGATTAGTGTCCGAGTGCTGTATGCAGTTGTTTGTGATTACCATTACGGTAGCACTGTGGATGACCTAGTCGTAAATCTCTTATAAGTAGACAATGGCTCTGATGTGTAGACAGCAATGTACAGGAAGTAACGTGTTGCACATCCACGCAGATATGAATTAAACAAGTCTTCCGGTCGCTCCTCTTCTGGTAGAAACACCAACGGCGATTTAATCAATGCTGCACATTTAATTCCGATGAGATAATATTTTGACAGCGGGATTCGACTCCAGAGAAGTATGTATGGCAGTGTTGCATGTCAATGGGCAACTTCCCAAGCTCCCAGTCGAGCTAGACGTCCCGTAGTGATAGTCCTGTTGACTGATAGTTATATTGCGTTTTCTCCCTATTCTAATCTGCCGAGATTTGTATGAGACTTGCTCGGTACTAACACGCAGTCCGCTTATGCCGCCATTACACCGCTGCTATAACATTGACACTAAAACGTAGTGGGAGGTCATACGAACAATCAAACTGATTTGAATTAATTATTTAGTTCTTCTTCGTGTGCGTGTTTTCTCGGGTAGGAGCAGAATTGAAAGTCACCCAAGCAGAGGTTTATGATCGTGTTTGATAAAAGTTTAAGTTGTAAGTGCAAAATGCATTACATTAGTTGTCAGGTTTCCAATTATTCAGTATTGTTGGGTCAGTCAAACGAAACGGTATCAGTTGTTTACTGTAATGATCGAACACTGTCCACGCGATTAAAAATATATACCTAATTCTCGTTATTCAACAAATCGTTACATTTTGTTCAATGTTTTCATCGTACAAATACTTAAATGTAATGTAAACAATTAGGAAACGATGAATAATTAAATGGCCCAGTAAAATAAGGGTGTATAAACAAATCAGCAATGTTCCATTCTGAACATGAGCCAATTAGATATCATAATGTGCATTTAATTTTGTCAAGCGACCATTAGCATTTCTGATATGACATACATACAAACACACACACACCCCCTCCCCCCCCCCTCCCCGCACACACACACACACACAAAGACACACACGCACGCACACACACGCACACGCGCACACATTGCAGACACTTTGTTGTATTGTCTTTCCAATGGTATGGACCATGTTCGATACCACAACTAGATATCTGACATATTGTGTGTACGTCAGCATCTCATGTAATATGTGAAAGAAAATACAACATATTCTTGTGCTACAAATTCTACTGAATGTGCGCGCGTGTTATTTATATATTTTGCGTGTGTGTATGACCCGACCCATCTAAACTGATGCTGAAGCAATACTTCTAACTCTGAGTGTTTTTAATTAACTGAAGCCTATCCCAGTACGATGTGAAGAAGAAATTTCACTGCATATTAACACATGCGTCTCTCTCTATATTACAGCCTCGCGGTGCACGTTCCCTGTGGACTGGCGCGGCACGTGGTATCAGAGCGGCGTGGCACAGGGAGAACTCCAGATCACTAAACACAGCATCTCACAACGAGGCCACTGTGTCAAGAACGAGGGCAATAAATATCTACTGCTAGATAGGTGAGTAGCGCTTGATTGTCATTCATCTCCATCCACTAGCAATGTAGGCGGAATTATTGCCGTGGACTTCCAGAGGTTAGTGCAATGGTTGGGATGGATGTAAAATTGATGTGGACTCAGAAACAGGCCTGCAATGTATATCAACGTAAGTTCTTATAGCTGTGTACACAATTGTCCACTCTCATTTGGGGATGTATCTGTCGTGAACCGGCTTCGTGGCGTAATGGTTAGAGCGTCGGCCGGAGTGCCCGGTCGCGTCATACCAAAATACGTTAAAAGGTGGTACTTGTGGTTTCCCTGCTTGGCGCTCAGCATTAAAGGGGT
>JAUTBR010216176.1:0-13632 GCA_032361205.1 Pseudorimula midatlantica | reverse complement strand
ATTTTAATTGAAGCACTTGGAGTGCAAGCACATTTGTGTGAATAATGTTGAAATAGTATTGTCCAAGACGAACTTGACTATCATATCAATACTTAAAGGCATAATATCACAGATATTTATGGATATTTTTAGTAGTTCTTAGCTACAATCGCAAAGTACAATCACTTGACATATACATAAAATCGTGTTTTAGACTTCCAAAAACCTTTCCATAGCTGTATGGTAGACAAATTCCACTGTAACCCCCGGATAGACAACCTGAATATGGTCGTATTTATTTGCTTCATTATACCAATTGCAATGCAAAGTGGTACAAACTAAAATAGGATGCCTAAAGGCAACGCTTGTTTGCAATTCCTGCATATATCAGTTGATGCATCAAAGACAAGATACATGGCGGAATGTTCCTTTAGTCATATAAAATATTAATATTTTGATAACTATAGAGTACTGAGGCCGTATTAATAAAATTTAATGGGCTCGTCAGTTTTTGATGATCAATATATAGCAAAAACGGACTTTAGCCCTTTTATGAATACCGCCCTTTTATGAATACCGGCCCAGGGGACTAAGTAGATCATTAAATAACAACATTTGGGTGGATAGATCAAGCGTAATTAGTCTCAGATTGAAATTTGTTTGTCCATTATACAGGACTATCAACTGTAAACAAGGAACATTCCAACAAATTAATCCAAACACATCTTTGAAAATATTGCAAGTATCCGGTGCATTCTCTCCATATGGCCAACATTAAATTTATCAAAGAAATTAGGTTAAGCATAACACAAAGCATACAAATGTAAACTACCATTGTTTGAAATGACCAGATGACCCCAAATAAACCAACAAATGAAAACATAGAGATCCTTGAATTCTTTAAATATTTTCCACTAACATGGAACACCTGATATATTTTTAACAATGCTACAACTTTAGCAAAGGAAGGGAAATTAACACTAGCACAATTAGCTCCAGACATGGTACTATGACACCACCTCTGGCCTAAGTAATCATTAATGATTAACTGGCTGTAATAGAGCTTCTCTCAAGACAATGCTATAGGCACCATTGGCCTTGTGTGGAATCGGTCATTCTTTGCTACAGTGTGTAGGTCATCTGCTGCAAACATGATATGCAGACTGTACATTAAGCTATACATGTTGTGATGCATGTACATAAACAGCTGATAAACCTGTCATTTCTGAATGACCTAGTATTTATGCCAATTGTTCCATTCAATTACTTTGATTCAAATAAGATTGATCATTGTACTTTATCAATAACAGATGTAGCCACTATTCATAGCATGCCATACAAGCAGAGAAAATCAGACCACTATTACTACTATATACATCCATTTACGAGGAAAACTATTCATAAGACTATTGATGTATCTACTACTCCTACTACTACTACTACTACTACTCCTACTACTATTACTACTACTACTACTACTATTACTACTACTACTACTACTACTACTACTCTTACTACTACTACTACTCCTACTATTACTACTACTACTACTACTCCTACTATTACTACTACTACTACTACTACTACTATTACTACTACTACTACTCCTACTATTACTCCTACTACTACTACTACTATACAATAATAGCTAGGCATATACATATCCTTTATTATTACTACTACTACTCCTACTACTCCTACTACTACTACTACTACTCCTACTACTATTACTACTACTATTACTACTACTACTACTCCTATTACTACTACTACTACTACTCCTACTATTACTACTACTACTACTACTACTACTACTCCTACTATTACTCCTACTACTACTACTACTATACAATAATAGCTAGGCTACTACTACTACTACTACTACTATACAATAATAGCTAGGCATATAAATATCCTCTAATGATGTTTGTTACTGTCTGTAATATCTAAAGAATCTGATGTGAGATGATGAGATACATGTGTCAATACTTTTATTAAAATTATAATGTCTTGGAAAGGTTCAATGAATATCTTGGAAAGGCACACATATATAAAAAATAAACAAAACATCACAAGGTGTTACATACTGGTAAATGGTTCATCTCTATCATATTTATAACAAAAAAAATGTATATCCTGACCTATAAGCATAACTGAGCATTACCAATCCTCTCTATAAGAACAATACAATAATAACACATAAAATATTAATAACATAATATACCCTCAAACATACGAAAATAAATACAAAATATTATGTTTGAATCAAATAAATAAACTATCCTTCATCATACGACATTGATCTATTGCGCGTTATATTGAGGGTTCTTACAAGGTATGTAAGTAACGTTTCGGTAGATAAGGTAGACTAAACGTTTCAACTGGCTGAACACAAGTGACAAAGATTTTAAATAATGCTATAAAAAATTGCTCCTACTTCCTCTGTTATAAGCTGTTTGTTGTCATCTTCTTCCATGACAAGTTCTTCATAGTGTCTCCCTAGTGACACTTTGGTTTTCATTATCTACAGCATTTCGCCAGAGAGCACGCGACTACACCAAGCCTTCTAGACCATCACTTGACAGATACGTCGGGAACTCCCAATAATACTGCTGAACAAATCAACTATTTGATTGGTCGATATTTCTAATTATAGATAGGAAGCCCCGGTATACTTGAGCTCAGGTAATCCTTTTCGGCACACATCTCGAACACCGATGCTATCAATTTCTATCATGATCGATTTTGAGAAATTGAACAGGAGTGATTTTAATGGGCACCTGTCTTCAACTTTAAATCGCAGACGTATTTCTCCAGATGGCATTGAAAGCAGGAGCACGTCCATAGACTGACCTGTTTCAAAATGGCATCGTCCACCGTGGGATTACCCCCCAACACGCGGGAGGGATTACTTGTACACGGGGGAGATATTCATATAGTTCACAGCAGGTAATTCTCACGTTCAGCGCTCGGAAAACATCGTTTGTCTCTTAGTTAAATATAAATCGCCTCGAGCAAACATCGACTTTCAAGGGTTGCGACAAATAAAATCGAATGAAGCCATTTCCCAAACTCACAGGTTGGCAACGACACATCAATACACTGTTACTTTTGAACAGCCATCACGATGTTCATGTTACACAGCCATGCATCGCAGGCCACATTGCAATACTAACTAGTAACTGTGTTCTTGAGCTACTGTTAGGCTAGGGTATTGCATACTCTAGCTAACAAGGTAAGTTAATTATATTTAGTGACAATGTGACATATAGACCTACATGTATTGTAAAGACCAATCCCTCAACGCTATAATAACCAGTTGAAAACGTTGGCCCGCTACAGTCATGTTCCTACCTTACTATAGCTATATTATCTAGAAACCTGTAATTCCTTACTTAGGATCTACTAGTACTACCATAACAGCTGATAAATATTTAGGACAATTCCATAGCTTTCTCCAGAAAGAGCGGCAACCGCTACCATGTTAATGTCATTTTGTCTCTGAGCAATATTTTCAATATTTAATACCAATGTAATATAATAACTGCAATAGTAAAGTAGAGCCATATACAGTATCGCGAACATCCAAGCTGACAGTAGTAGAGATCTCGGAACTGTTGTATACTAGTACATGTAAAGTCGACAACTCAGAGAACAGTTAAATGATAACAATGTTGAAGGGTTTACACACTATACCAGTATATCCTTAGTTCTTCACGACATATGCAATTGTATTCAAGACTTTAAACTGTTGCTTTTAGTTACCATACATTATGTAGGTACCGTTCATCAATACAACCACAATTCAGTCTTTCATTTAAAGATCTAGAGTTTGTACACAAATTCATGATGAGAACCCCATACTTATTGGTAGCTTCTCTAACCAGTATTACGTGAGTATTACGTGCGCTTCTCAGTTGATTATGTGCTGGTATTATACCGACTTCTATGTTGGAAGAATGTTACAAATGAAGGACCAAATTAGGACTAGGCCCTACATCGATTTTCAAGTCGTCGGATAGAATAACAAGACAATGATTTCTGGGAATAAAAACAAAGTATGCCAATTCTTCAGCATGTCTGGAATCGCAAACTATTGACTACATAAAATGTGAAAACCGTAACGTGAAAACACGAAAGCGCCTTCTGATAAATGAGGTATAAGAGATAGAATCCTTCAAGTGAGGTTTGTAATCGGATTCAAGGTCCACAACGTTAACTAACTTAATGTCAAAGACAACAGACGAGGTCGTCAAAGTTGAAGTCGTTTCTTTCATCCAAACCTTGAACAAAAGTGCCCATAATCTGAAAGCGATATTTAGAAATAGTTGATGGGGACTAATCTTGTTGCAGAGAGTACACAGACTATCGAGAGTAAATGTTTCGTGTGTGACCAGGATATCAAAGTATGGCGGCCTCTGGAGGCTGATAATAACGGCATAATCAATCGGATTTCCTCGTGTCCGTGCATGTCGTTCATCTCAATTATGTTCATCCTCAGAGAGATATCATCGTAATTAAATAGTGGGGAAGGAGAAGCGACTGAAATGTCAAGTGACATACAACTATCCACTTTCTGAACAATCACAGCCCACTCTTTACAACAAAAACCATCGGAAATCTGTTAACCTTTAATTCTGATAGAATGTAATACAGGTAAGCATTAAATAAATCCATGATCGACGATGTATCGTTAAAGGTATTTGAACATACAAAGACTTGTCAATTGATGGTAATTGCACCGTAATCACAAAATACATTTTCGACATTTATTATATGTTCGAATAAATCGGTTCCACCGGTTTATGTTCGCTGAGAACAAAGGACGTTATTATCTGTACGCAAAACAAACAAGTCTATGAGAACTATTTATCATAATGACGTCACGTCCATTAAGTAATCGCATACCATGTGCAAAACACAATTTAAAAACAATGATCGACAGGATTCTGTTAAAACAAATATTTCAATGGGTTTGTGAAGCATTTGGTGCGTGGATTCTTGTAAATATAGCTCTCTATGTAATTGCATACGAGCAATGCTGACAACCGAAAGTAAAGGTATACTATATTTGCCATACCCTTCAAATTCCGTTGCGAGTCCATTAACAACGGCGCCTGTCAATAGTGATACTTTCTTTGGTAAAAGTTCTGTTATTCGTCAATATCCTTCCATCACTTGCAGATGTTATAAGTACATAGTAATATGTACGGTATATCTCGCTGTCATTACGTATAATACTTATCTGTTTTTAAGCTCACAGTCATGACAGCAGTGCGTATTGGTCATATACTCCAATGCCGTATTGCACAACGATCTCTACTAACACTATATCATATTTCACCAGAAACGCTATACAATTTGAGCAATGGTGTAATAATACAGCGATTACGTTGCTTACGATGCATGCAGTTTAATTATATGTACTTCAAATCGATATCAAATTTTCGTATGCAAACATTGTGTATCGATCTGTATTCACCTAATGTGTACGCCAATAATTCAACATTGTACATGGACTGCAGTGAACATAGCAACAGTTGATATAAGCTGTACATTGTTCTTACCTCGTCGTCATCTATATGCTTGTGTTGCACTGTGGCAGAAACCGCTGGTAAACACAAAAAACAAACTCTCTGTCACATACAGGTTATTCTACATCAAATCAATACCAAACATGAACTTCAGTTTGACAACATTACAACTATACCATAATCCCCAAACAGGTTTGTTCCTATGACACAAACATTTGTTGTTGTAAAGAGTAGTTATTGAACGAATTAATGCAAGCGGTTGTAGAACGTCATGTTGTAGAATATCGTGTTTATATAGATGTAAATCTGAGATATTTTCCTAAGGCGGACTGTAGTCAATAGATTACTAGATACTAATGCTTGACTAGGTCTTGAGATTTAATTAATGTCCACCCCTCTGAACTAGCATATTGTAGCTTGGATAGACTCCATGTCAGAAGGGTATTAACATATAAATGTACATATAACACAACGTACATCAGAGGAAAGCCCAATCGGCTGTTAAAATAACAATAAGGAAACTCATCTGCTTGCATATTGAAATAGCAATTTCCCCACGACAGAGAATTTGCTTTCGACGGTTAACCCTCCTTAGGCTGAATGCGGCTTGCGTGACATTAAAACGTCCTCTCCGGCGTTTAGGTGAAAAACAAGGGGTTAAATCCAATATTCTCCCGGTCTCCTTCCTCGTTTACGTCCACTTCCCGTAATTTATAAACATCCTATGTTAAAATCATTTCGTTTTGATTCTCTTTTAAATTAACGGCACGATTCAATGAATTCCTTCTTCACAGAGTTATCACTCTTGCCTATCTACATGGAAATGTGTTCGTTACAAACATACCGGTATTCTTCAGGTTAGGTGGTGTTCATGCAAGCTGTCATCTGTATACCTATATTGCGGATGTTTCCTTTTCATGCTATATAAATATGCCCCGGACACCTGTTGCAGACAGAATAAGGGAATTGGTCTAGAATTGTCTAACACATTAGGGTGAGATCGTATGAGGACAATAGGGTTCCAATAGGCCTCCAGTGACGGACAGAATTGAATGCTTCCCTCAGTGCACGTTTATGACACCGTTTTCAATGCGTATATTGATGGGCGCATGCACATATGTTCATGTGGGTACATTATTCACGTCGGATGGAACTTAAGATCGGACCATACTACGGTACTAACGTTCTTACTGGTGAATGAATGTGTCGTGTTCAACTATTGGAACATCACATCCGCACGAGGGATGTGATCGAATACACTTTGAATCCTAAACATACATTTGGTTGTAATTGGTTATTATTATTATTATTATTATTATTATTAATAAAAAGAAAGATTATATATTTAAGAAAACAACTCTTGAAATACACATCAAAATGCATAAATAATAATAATAATAATAATAATTATTATTAATAATAATAAAAAGAAAGATTATATATTTAAGAAAACAACTCTTGAAATACACATCAAAATGCATAAATTATTCACAAGAATTTGATCTGTTTGTTCATATGAATGTCATCTACCCATTCGCAAAGATGCCATCGATGATCTTCAGTCTGCGAACGATGCTGTGAACAGATTTGCTATAATTGCACATTTTCCTAATCAAAATTGGGTTTACGATAGGAAGCAAGTCATCAGATGTCTGGCCGATACTTAGCCAAGGAGGGTGCCGAGGCCTTACCCCTGAGTAATACGACGGATTAGGAAGCAAGATCACATCCCTCTGGTGCAGAAGGAAGGGCACCAAACCTTTACCAGCAAGCATCATGACGGAGATCTGTGCAAATGTCGTTTTCAAGGAGCGGTATCTTATTTCAGGGATCTCAATTCTTGGCAACAAGTATCCACGAGGTTAAAAATCAAATGATGAGTTTAAAGAAATCAAACTGTGTTTGTATTTGCTCTACCATAGGTGCAGTACTCTTATTCTACACATGAACATTGGATAACAAGAAAACCAATTAATTTTACAATAATGATATGTACGGTATTATTAATAGAATGCTATTTCATAATCGAGATTTATTTGTGAACTATTTTGCACACTGTTATGTTCGCATGGTAAGAACATAATTACTATTTTGTCCATAGTTTATCAACGATCAATATCCTAATGCAACCTTGTGGAATGAATAAAATGAGTAAATTAACCAGATGATGTATTTGTCTAGAACTGGGTAATATTTTAATATTAGAATATCTGCTATGACACTTTCTGCTTAATGCTGAAGTTTAATTTCCCTTTCAAGTAGAAACATGCAGATGATTCCATCGGAACAATTATGTCCATATGAAAACAATATACATGTATATATAATTGGAAAAACAAAAAAACAGGAATCTCAAATTGCTCATTGACCCAGCAAGACATACACTCTAAATAGCAGTTTAATACTACATCTATAGACGGGTTGTCTGAATAATATACACACGCTCATGACCTACATGTAAGTAAGTGCATGCCCGCTCACTTATACTGCAAAATTACTCCAGGGTTAGTTCCAAACCAGTAGTTCTTAGTTCTACTTCAACGTGGAAAAACCATTACCTTGAAGTATATAGAGACAGTTATGCATCTCCATGCTAATTAGGCCTTTAGGAACGGTTATTTATGATATCAAAACCTTGTATAATACTCATAAAACAGGCGGTATACTAGACATTGCTCAGGAATAGGGTCATAGAAAGATCATTGTTTCACCGTCTTGTCTAGAGTCAAAAGTGTTGGTAAGCATCAGAGGAAAGCGATTCAAGCTGAACTGCATGGCAGGATACATAATCCTATAATACACGCACGGTCCACGAGTGCACTCCGTCCTGCGGCAGTGTCTGTTCAATATCTGTTTGATGAGGGATTCTAGTTATAAAACATAATGTCGTCCCAACAGCGATCAAAAGCTTTGTATTCTTCAACAAGGGATGTTTGTATTCTTGGAATATAGTGACACTGTGTTTGATCATACTGTACGGAAAGTTGAAGTTTGGACCAGATTGAAGAAGTGTTCCATATATAGACGGACATATATTTACTTGACTTTGCGTATACTAACTGTGTCGTGTGTGTGTGTCGTGTGTGTGTATGTGTGTGTGTGTGTGTGTGTGTGTTCGTGCGTGCGTGTGTGTGTGTGTGTTCGTGCGTGTGTGTGTGTGTATGTGTGCGTGCGTGCGTGTGTGCGTGCGTGTGTGTATTTCTTGAGAAGAAATTCCTGACTATGCATTAGAGATAAGGACAAGCAATATATGAGATAATATTCACGAGTTATACAATACAATGGGACAGATTTGATTTTGTGTTCAATAATTTTGCTTAATTGGTGTGTTGTCTCATGTTGCCTTTCACTGGGCACATAGTAAGGAAACTGACGAAATTTAATATTAAAGAGAAACTTTAGATTGTATCAGTCAGTATTGCCAGGCAACGGTAACTATATATTAAAATTATTGTGCACACATTATTATTTGGAAATATTAATAGAAAATGGATCAGTAATGAGCTACATTTGTCCTTCAGAGGTTTTATTTGTTACTGTCCCACGTCTCAGTACTATTATTTGAATGTAGATCATTAGGAAACATATTACAGGATTAGTAATCAAGCGGAAAGGTCTTCAATCTTCTATCTGTTTGGACCCGTACACATTACTAGATACGAATATAACCCATGTGCCACAGGATCAACTGAACTCAACTGCATATACTCGTATTGTGTGTTAATGCATGATTAGTCATGAATATTCATGTACACATTACGTTGGATGGTATACAAATAGCATATAATATTAATTATTGATCACGACTTCTCAATAACAGCACACAAAATATATTATGTAACTACATAGGACATTAATAAGCATTCTAGAAGTAAATCGCCATAAATTGCATTACGAGGCGAAATACAATAGTATGTACCATACTGCCTACATTATATAGAGAACAGCAAATTGTAATGCTTATCATTTAATATTATCCAATTCGTGAAGTATGTATATTTCATTAACAAATTTACCTGAATATAAATATAACCGTGTAACATAATTGAGATATTTATGTAATACTGTTAATTGCATGCACCTTTCGTATGGTGTGAATTATTTAAGCATGCATGCATAACCGTCCGGAAATGGTATATACAATAATAGATAGCAACAGATGCTGCACATACGAATATATATGCATGACTACACTAATTTAATTTAATCAACTACCTAAACATTTAACCGCATTATTACAATAGATAATGAATAACAGCCAGCTGGAGGGATGAATGAAACATTAAAATACCACAATGTGTTCATCTACTAAAACGCTCAGCATATTTTCTATTGAAATCTAAATGGTCGGAATCGGTGTGCTCTGATTAACGGGGGATATTAAATTCATGCAAAAGAGAATACGATGTTTGCCCTGTTACACGAATAATTTGAAATTATATGACATCCATGTCATAATATTAATAATTAGGTATAATTACGCTACTCTGTTGTAGTGACACTAAACTAGCAGTTGTAGTGTTTCTATCTTGTTTTTATTATAATGCGAGTATATCAGATGATCGATAGTAAATACAAATTTATTCTAGTGAAATTAGAAACCTTTATTAATGAATTATTATGTATAAATGCATGGCTATCTGGTTTCTTTTGTTGGGCGTTTAGAACCCGGAAGAATTGTTCACTAACGTTAGTTTTTATTGATAATATTCAGATGATTGCGTATTATTCAAATGAATTGTTAACAGATGTTTCCTCCATTCTAAAAGTAGCCTACCGCCGTTTTATACCAACATGTATTTACACTTTTAAACATCATTACGAGAATATCAACAGAACATAGATAGGCGTGTGTTAGTTTCAAAACATTCAATATAGACTATATAGCCCACCATTGGATTTCAATGGAATATTGAAAGCGGCTGTAAACATGTCTCAAATATTTGTACAAAATTAAAATAACCACATGCGTTGGGATGCAGGAGACTAAACAAATGGAAATAATATCTGAAATACCTACAGAAATAGGTGTGTGGGTTTAAAATAAAACCACACAACTAAATGACATGTGTTTTGACAGACTATTTTCATAATGTACAATATTATAAGTAAACAGACAAGAAAAATAAGAATATTACATTATTATATTGAAAAATAAATTGACAGATGTTTTGTCGGATATGAACATGCGTGGAATGTTCGGGGTGACGCAGCGTGAACCTTCTCCTAGCATGCCGTGATGACGTCGTATTAAAGTGACCAAGCGTGATTCGGATACCGTGACTACTCGTGATTAGTTAGACGTCGTAATTGCACGTGATTCGGTAGACGTCGTGACTACTCGTGATTCGGTAGACGTCGTGACTGCACGTGATTCGGTAGATGTCGTGCTGCACGGCGACGTTACCTCATACGTAATAGACGACGACGTTCCGTTAGCACCTCGACCAGACTTTCGCTTCTCTCTCGGACGTTCCGTCACGCTTTCCGACGTGTTTGAAAACATGGTTTTAGCTGGTTTTAACTACTTACTTCTTCCACGTCGCTGTCATAGTCTTCCTCCATGTCACAAATAGCCCGGACATGTAGTCCCACCGTGTACTATACGATCAGCTGATGATGCACTGTTTGATGCCACTCATCTGCCAACTCTTGATTGACACTTTCAAAAGTAGCCGCGTCTTGAAATTGACAACAGCTGTCGCTGGGTATTGTATATTATTCGCTCCAAAGATTGATTAATCAATACCAGCGAACTTGTTCATCAACGTCTAGGCATACAGTGATAAACGCGTTAAAACTCGCAACAGATATGGATAGATAAGGCTTTCATTACCAGCTCAGGCGATGGCTGTAGAAAGATCCCCCCTGTGGGTACGGGGTTCCAAGTCCAATCCCCATGTTCAATTTAATTTAAGATTTGGCAAGTATACTGCTACTTGGACTATAATGGTAGACGCTTTCGTGTTGTCGGTAGGGATAGATCTATAATTCATTCTTCACAGCATACCACAATGCTCATTTTCCGGAACGGCATTGTACTGGATTATAACAAGGTATCCAGAGGAAGTGAAGTCATCAGTGGAATATCTTTGAGATTCGTTACTTGGGCTATCACGAAGCAGTTATACACACACATGAACACTTATTCATTCGAACCCGAGATGCGTCTAGATTTCAAATGTCGAATTTGTATCCGTCATGCGAATGCAAACTAGTATATATCATCCAATCTTCTGTCTTCGCTAACTCTTGCTCCTGTTTCATAGAACACAAATTAATAATACTGTGGTAAAGCACGTTCTTGGCGCATGCATGAACCTGTATTCGGAGACCTCAAAGGGAATATAATGCTGTGTTGTATACATGTATATATTGGAGCGATTGTATATATGCAGTAGTCGGTTAACAGCTTGCTAGGGTCGGAGGCAATTAAATACTTAGTATTCTAAAACATGTTCTGGGATAAATTGCTTCAGTATATGGATACGAACAATGTTGGCTATCGGTTGGAATTAACAACAAGCTGCCGCAACGTATCTGGACAACGGGAAGCAACTCTTATAGTGTTAGGACGGTGCGTAATTTAATCAAGTAGAGGAAGTCTGAGATGACATCTAGAGAATCATTTGGCACAGATCGCCTCTGGTAATATCGAAAACGTCCCAGTGATGTCATGACATGAACGGTAATTCGCATCCCAGTGTATATAACTTGATACACTGGAACCTATATGTACCGTAGCAAAGAATTACTCACGACATGAATAAATCGTTATGATTGGTTGAGGATTACAGTCAAGTATCCACCTCAACATCAAAGCAATTCCGCATCAATAAAACCTTCTTTTTTGGCTTGCGTCAAAATCCTAATACGGTCTTAATATAACGTGGGATGGTTTATTCAGGAATTTACCAGCCCAGAAAGGACATCAAATCGATTACAGTATTGTGCCCTAGCACCAATGAACGAGGTGCAAACTCCGGAACATGTCAATGCTATTTCTAGCACAGGTGTGATTGACGAATTATAAGTATCCTCTTTTAGTTTTGCCTTGGTATTGAATATGAGTACTAGAGCGAGTATATTCGCCACATGATAACTTCCGGTACAAAAGTGCACCCCCTTGTCTACGTCTGACGAATCATGGAAAGTGATCATGCGTTCTGAACTCTGTAAACGATTGTTAGGGTCTGAGCAGACAACAATCAAAGTTTGCTGAGTCAGTCTATAATCAGAACTGTTAGCAGAAAGACTGCAATCAATTGATTATGCGCAGACGATAATCACTCAATAAGAACACTTATCACGCATCCACTGTTTCATACGCACACATATCCGTCGGAAGGAGCTATTGATGTTACTTTGAAGCGATGATGACGTTAATTCTGGCACAGTAATCACCTCGACGGCGAGCGTGGAACATCCGCGGAAATAAACACTTAAGCTATTGCTGGTGGATTATTGAAGATGAGATTTTCACATTGACACATATCTTTGTAAATGTATACCCTATCTCCATCTGACAGCATCAGCGAGGTCTTTTTATCACAGACTCAACAGCACAGAACGTATTCCGGATGTCCAGACAAAAACATCCCCTTCATGTGAAGCGAATCCACTGTCACATCATATAGCACCATACAGATAGGTCTTCATATATGAGAGCAACTTCTTCTCCAGTCTGTGACTGGATAACCTATGATTTTCCTATATTCCGGACACATTTTATAGATTCAAAATCACAGCGACACATTCGTATACATCCTATACATTTGAAGATATAACACCTTGCATAACACAGACCCTACACTTCAGATGTCAGTGACATTCGAACATGCAGGTCTGAGTTTTACTTACATTGGGAGCTTCGTGTAACACCCACCCACGTCCTCGGTGCTAGCTGAATTATACATTCCAGTCAGCTTCACTCGTTATCTTCACAAACAATGTGTCGGTAATAAACAGAGCTCACGACAAGAACAGACACATAGGCCTATACTAGGACCACGGTACTGATGTCTTGGTACGAATGTACTCTTCTAAACAACCCAAAATTATAGGGTTTCCTCTTCTTCTAAACCGTCCGAAATAGTATTGGTATGGGCACCTCCTAAAC
>JAUTBR010216065.1:0-12146 GCA_032361205.1 Pseudorimula midatlantica | reverse complement strand
CGTGTTCGTATTCGTGTTCGTATTCGTGTTCGTATTCGTGTTCGTATTCGTGTTCGTATTCGTGTTCGTATTCGTGTTCGTATTCGTGTCCACACCACGAGTGGAAAGGTACGTCTCACTTCTTGAGTTATGTCCTTCGTTATCCTAATCACATAATTCCATATTTGGTTGATTTAGAACATCCTCAGCAAGAGGCTAGAGGCTGTAATATTGGCATCTCTATTTATGTACATTATATCTAGAAGTAATCATTGTGTCGTCTTTCTCACATAGGAGGCCATGCTGCAGCAGGTCACGGTGGAGGCCATGACGTGGGAGGTCACGGAGGAGGTCATGAAAAGGGAGGTCATGGAGGAGGCCATGAAACGGGAGGTCACGGAGCAGGGCATGACATGGGAGGTCACGGAGGAGGGCATGATATGGGAGGTCACGGAGGCCATGAAACAGGTCACGGAGCAGGACATGACATGGGAGGTCACGGTGGAGGCCATGACATGGGAGGTCACGGAGGCCATGAAACGGGAGGTCACGGAGCAGGGCATGACATGGGAGGTCACGGAGGAGGGCATGGCATCGGAGGTCACGGAGGAGGGCATGACATGGGAGGTCACGGAGGCCATGAAACAGTAGGACACGGAGCAGGGCATGACATGGGAGGTCACGGAGGAGGCCATGAAATGGGAGGTCACGGAGGAGGCCATGACATGGGAGGTCACGGAGGGGGTCATGATGTAGGAGGTCATGGAGGAGGACACAATGCAGGAGGACACAAACAATGTAAATACAGTAAACAGTTTCACATATTTTAGTAATATTAAGTCTATGAATTATGATAAACTGAATAAACTTATATTATCTACCATATAGATTTCTCAATATTAATGTATAATAATAATATGTTCTTACAGCAAAACAACAGCATGGAAAACAAGATGACTCCTCTGAACAAGGTAAGCATACCTAGAAGTAACACTAGTTATCATACAATACATATATCAAAATTGTGGAATAGCTTGTTTCCGAATAACATTTTCAACATTTATTAATATTATTATTATTATCCCAATGATAACTCAAATTGCTACAAAATACATTGCAATGGATACTATAATATTGCCATAAATAAGGTTATGTCGGTGTTAGCATCAACTTGTATGTGTCATTTACTTGTATACATTGGTGGAAAACATCTGGAATACAGCACAACATGCCAAAACAAACCATACATCAATGTTTCGAAATTTGAACATATATAGTTCGACGTAGTTTTCCGATAAAACATGTCTAGTCCCATTTAGAGCCACTTCAAACAATATTTCTAACAATTAGTTTTTGCCCTTATAAGGTAGAACCGTAAGTAGGTGTTATACCTACAAACCAAGTAATTTGCAGAATGAAAGATAACAGTGGGGATGAAACATACATCCACAGTATTCATTCTGGAACATGATACGTTTGTTTGGGGTCAATGTATCTGGTGATTTAAACTGTACCTTTCACTTCTGGAGCCATCCGTACCGTTATTCTGATGGAAGTCGAATGCATAATCCTGTCACAGTTCCGTCCAGAAAATACTCGGAGCTGAGCTACTCTGCCAGAGTCTTGATGATCGGAATCCACGGTCAAAATGATGCATCTTGCAATAATTATTGTGTTGTTATTATCATACAGGAGGCCATACTGCAGGAGGTCACAATGTAGGAGGACATGGAGGAAGTAATGGCGGTCACGGTGGAGGTCATGATGTAGGAGGCCATGGAGGAGGAGGTCATGCTATGGGAGGTCATGGTGGAGGAGGACACGATACGGGAGGCCATGGCGGAGGTCATGATATGGGAGGTCATGGTGGAGGAGGACATGATACGGGAGGTCATGGCGGAGGAGGTCATGAGATGGGAGGCCATGGAGGAGGCCATGATATGGGAGGTCATGGTGGAGGAGGTCATGCTATTGGAGGTCATGGTGGAGGAGGACATGATATGGGAGGTCATGGCGGAGGAGGTCATGATATGGGAGGTCATGGTGGAGGAGGTCATGATATGGGAGGCCATGGGGGAGGTCATGATACAGGAGGCCATGGCGGAGGTCATGCTCCTGGAGGACACAATGGCGGAGGTCATGGTAGCGCAGGTCATGGAGGAGGTCATGGTGCAGGTGGACACGGACAAAGTAAATTTACAATTTTATAAATATTAATATTAATTCGATGAACTAATTTTAGCTGAATTTGCAGTTCCGATGAGAAAATACTCATATTATTCATGTCATACAACATTGCACAATATTCATAAGTATTGCCAAATCTGTCTTTTTAGCAAAGCAGCATGGCAAACAAGATGACTCTTCTGAACAAGGTAGTTATAGGTCTTACACCAGTAATGCATATATCTGACAAAAGAAAGCATGGTGCATATTGTCGAAACGTTCTTACGATCTTAAAGATTCGCATAGAGCTATGCTACACGCTTTCTTACGTACCTCCACAGTATTCATTTTGGAATATAATACTTGTCTTTGGGGTAAATTTATCTAGTGATATAGACTGGACCTTTCACTTCTGGAGCCATCCGTACCGTTATTCTGATTGAAGTCTAATGCGTAATCCTGTCACAGTTCCGTCCAGAAAATACTCGGAGCTGAGTTCCTCTGCCAGAGTCTGGAGGATCGGAATCCACAGTAAAAATGATGTATCTTGCAATAATAATTGTGTTGTGTCATACAGGAGGCCATACTGCAGGAGGTCACAATGTAGGAGGACATGGAGGAAGTAATGGCGGAGGAGGACATGACACGGGAGGCCATGGCGGAGGTCATGATATTGGAGGTCATGGTGGAGGAGGACATGATATGGGAGGCCACGGCGGAGGTCATGATATGGGAGGTCATGGTGGAGGAGGACATGATATGGGAGGCCATGGAGGAGGTCATGCTATGGGAGGTCATGGTGGGGGTGGACATGATATGGGAGGCCATGGAGGAGGTCATGATATGGGAGGTCATGGCGGAGGAGGACATGATATGGGAGGACATGGTGGAGGTCATGCTGCTGGCGGACACAATGGCGGAGGTCATGGTGGCGCAGTTCATGGAGCAGGTCATGATACAGGAGGCCATGGCGGAGGTCATGCTGCTGGAGGACACAATGGCGGGGGTCATGGTGGCGCAGGTCATGGAGGAGGTCATGATACAGGAGGCCATGGCGGAGGTCATGCTACTGGAGGACACAATGGCGGGGGTCATGGTGGCGCAGGTCATGGAGGAGGTCATGGTGCAGGTGGACACGGTAAATTGACAATTTTATATAAATTAATATTAATTCGATGAATTAATTTTAGCTGAATTTGCAGTCCCGATTAGAAAATACATGTACTCTTATTATTCATGTCATATAATAGTGCTCAATATTCATAAGCATTACCAAATCTGTCTTTTTAGCAAAGCAGCATGGCAAACAAGATGACTCTTCTGAACAAGGTAATTATAGGCCTTACACCAGTAATGCATATATCTGACAATAGAAACTATGGTGCATATTGTCAAAACGTTCTTACGATCTTAAAGAATCGCATTACGCTATGCTATGCACTTTCTTAGGCTGAGAAGATCACAAGAACGTTTCGAGAATAGGACCAAGAATCGTATTCATTCACTTGTTATTGTACTATTAGTACTTAGCTATATGTGTATATATACAAATAGCAGGTATGCTATGAATACGCACGACACCTTATTAATAGGTATTCTAAAATGTTAGCGTGTAAGATCAAATGGGACGATACTCATGCAAATGACCGCACATGCCCTTATGTTTAACAACCGTCGCTTTTAACTTGTAACTAGTTTACTTTTAAATTGATTAATTTTTCAAGAGATCATACATAGTTCCCTATTTGGTTCATTAGAACATCGATGGTGCTATCAATAGTTCCCCCCGTCAGAGACTTGATGATTGGCATCCACAGATATGTAGTAATACACATATATATTGCACTAATAATAATATCGTTGACTTAATACAGGAGGACATGGTGGAGCAGGTCAAAGTGCTGGTCATGCAGGAGGTCACGACGTAGGAGGACATGGTGGAAGTAATGGTGGTCATGATGTAGGCCACGGAGGAGGCCACGGCGGCGGACATGACATGGGAGGTCATGGAGGAGGCCACGCTGCAGGTGGTCATGACATGGGAGGTCATGGAGGAGGAGGTCATGAGATGGGAGGCCATGGTGGAGGGCATGGAGGTGGTCATGATGCAGGAAGTCACGGAGGAGGTCATGCTGCTGGAGGACATAATGGCGGAGGTCATGATATGGGAGGCCATGGCGGCGGTCATGATATGGGAGGTCATGGAGGAGGAGGTCACGCTGCAGGAGGTCATGCTGTTGGAGGTCATGCTGCTGGAGGACACAATGGCGGAGGTCATGGAGGAGGTCATGGTGCAGTTGGACACGGACAAAGTAAATTGACAATGTTCTTAATATTAATATTACTTCGATGACAGGTTTTAGTTGAATATGCAATTCCGATGAGAAATCACTCATAATATTAATGTCATATAATAGTATTCATTATTAATAAGTACTACCATTTGTGTATTTGCAGCAAAACAAGGTCATGGCAAGCAAGATGACTCTTCTGAACAAGGTAAGGATATACCGGTAATACATAATCTGTCAAAATTTATACCAACTGGTTTCCGAGTAACATTTTTTTAATATTTTTTGGCGTATATATATATTTGACTTTGTTAGTCATGAAACCTAACAACATACTATAACTAGCTACAATTACCTCATTATCGTTATTCGTTATTAACTGACATCGTTAATATCAAAATAAAATAAATATACCTTTCACTTCTGGAGCCATCCATACCGTTATTCTGATGGAATTGTATGCATATCCATAATGATAACTCTCACAGTTCCGTCCATAAAATAATCAGCGCTTTCAACGTTTCTTCCGCCAGATGCTGGATGATTTGAAATCCACGGTATAGTGATAGATCTTGAAGTAATCTTTGTGTCCACTTCCACATACAGGACGTCATACTACAGCAGATCACGGTGCTGGTCATGCAGGAGGTCACAATGTAGGAGGTCATGGAAAAAGTAATGGAGGTCATGGCGCAGGTCATGGAGGAGGACATGGAGGTGGCCACGA
The DNA here is from genome assembly GCA_032361205.1 of Pseudorimula midatlantica. Taxonomy (NCBI): domain Eukaryota; kingdom Metazoa; phylum Mollusca; class Gastropoda; order Lepetellida; family Lepetodrilidae; genus Pseudorimula; species Pseudorimula midatlantica. Next base: position 6,983 of record JAUTBR010216065.1, on the reverse strand, counting down.
TGTAGGAGGTCACGGTGGCGGTCATGAGATGGGAGGTCATGGAGGCGGTCATGATGTGGGAGGCCATGGCGGAGGGCATGGAGGTGGTCATGATGTAGGAGGTCATGGTGGAGGACATGGAGGTGGTCATGATGTAGGAGGCCACGGTGGAGGTCATGATATGGGAGGTCATGGAGGAGGTCATGATATGGGAGGCCATGGCGGATCGCATGGAGGCGGTCATGATGTAGGAGGTCACGGCGGCGGTCATGATATGGGAGGTCATGGAGGAGGTCATGCAGCTGGAGGACATAATGGCGGAGGTCATGGTGGCGCAGGTCATGGAGGAGGTCATGGTGCAGGTGGACACGCACAATGTAAATTGACAATGTTCTTAATATTAATATTAATTCGATGACATGTTTTAGTTGAATATGCAATTCTGATGAAAACGTCCTCATATTATTCATGTCATCCAACAGTGTTCACTATTCATAAGTACTACCATTTGTGTTTTTGCAGCAAAACAGGGTGGTGGCAAGCAAGATGACTCTTCTGAACAAGGTAAGGTTATACCAGTAATACACAATCTGTACATACATGTAGCAATTTTCAAATAACATTTAGAACATTTTATTTTATTTGCAACATCGATTTGATTCGGTTAGTCATGAAACCAAGTAACACAATATCAGTACATCCTAATCATTACTGATCATACTTTAAGCGAATCGATTAGGAACAAAACAAGGGGCGTATTCTCGAAACGTGCTTACGGTCGTACGATGATCTTAAAGATTCATATAGCAGGGCAATGAACATGCTATGCACGTTCTTAGGCTAAAGATATCGTAAGAACGTTTTGAGAATAGGCCCCCAGATCTTATTCATTCACTATTATTGGCGGACATATGTATATATTTATTGCATTACATTTCGACAAAATGAGCGAACAACGAATTTACTAGTACTATTTAGCTATATAGCAATAGCAGTTATGTTTATGATGACGCATATAAACCGTAATGGGTATTCTAAAACGCTAAGTCTCGTTAAAATGCAATTGGAAAACTATCAATGCCGTCATGTACTCCCTCGTTAGTAACTTGTAACTAGTTTATTTCCAAAATATTAAAACTTTTCAAAATAAAATGGATTCAATTTCAAGCGATCAAGCATAGCTCCATATTTTGTTTATTAGAACATCCATCAGCGTTTCCTCCGTCAGAGACTGGATGATGCATATAGTAATACACGTATATCTTGAACTAATACTTGTTTCGTTATCTTAATACAGGAGGACATGGCGCAGCAGGTCGCCGTGCTGGTCATGCAGGAGGTCACAATGCAGGAGGTCATGGAGCAAGTAATGGAGGTCACGGTGCAGGTCATGATGTAGGAGGACATGGAGGTGGTCATGATATGGGCGGTCATGGCGGAGCAAATGGAGGTCACGATATGGGAGGTCATGGAGGAGGACATGGAGGTGGTCATGATATGGGCGGTCATGGAGGAGGTCACGATTTGGGCGGACATGGCGGAGGAAATGGAGGTCATGATATGGGAGGTCATGGAGGAGGTCATGATATGGGAGGTCATGGCGGAGGACATGGAGGTCACGATACGGGAGGTCATGGAGGAGGTCACGATGTTGGAGGTCATGGCGGAGGAAATGGAGGTCACGATATGGGAGGTCATGGAGGAGGTCATGATATGGGAGGTCATGATATGGGAGGTCATGGCGGAGGACATGGAGGAGGTCACGGAGTTCATACTTCAGGAGGTCATGGTAGCGCAGGCCAAGGAGGAGGTGAGCATGGAGGTGGACCCGGACACTGAATAATTTTATATTCATATGTTTCATATCATCTAATACATGTAGTTATTTGCTCAATATAATTAATGTATTCTCAAATTGGTTTTTGCAGCAAAACAGCGGCACGGGAAAAAAGATGACTCTTCTGAACAAGGTAAGCATATAATATCACATAATATATACTAGCATCATTGTTTTGCGGTTACCAGCATCACAAACAATTTTAGATGCTCGATATCTCATTCCCAAATGGATTTTTTTCAAAAGCTGTACAATTCAAATATGCATATTTATAAACTATCTTGAAGCTTCGGTAAATGGACATATAAAATATAGTCGTTAAAGATTAATACTCACATCGACAACAACTCAATCTGAGCCCTACGCCACATTGGATGCCAGTAGCTGCAGGTACCCGCATGCGGTTCTCCCCTGTGAGTAATACAACAATAGCTGTCACAGTTCTGGAACTTCTTGTTTGCTTTCATTTAGAACATTCACATAATGCCTCCGTCACAAGCTATCTGATTGCATCTGCAGGTAGATGTTGCACTAATCATAGTGTATTAATCTACATGCAGGTGGTGGTCGCGCTGGAAGAGGTAATGGTGCAATGAGTGGTCGCAATGGAGGAGGTCATGGAGGAGGTCGTGGAGGGGACAGAGGAGGAGGTCATGGAGAAGGTCGTGGAGGCAATGGAGGAGCTCGTGGAGGTCACGTAGGAGGTCGTGTGGGAGGAGGTCGTGTAGGAGGAGATCGTATAGGTGGAGGTCGTTTAGGAGGAGGTCGTGTAAGAGGAGGTCGTAGAGGAGGTGATAATCCAGAAGGTGGTGACGGAGGTCAAGGAGAATGTAAGTGAACAAATTATATCTATTAATATTCATATTATATTTACATATTACAAATTGTATTTCCAACGTGATCATGCAGGGATGTGCTGGTTTCACTGCGTAGTCATCATGTTTGGTTCGTCAGTACCATAAGCTGCTGTCAGGTTTGCATTAAGATGTTCAGGTGTTGCAGCTTCTTCCCTACTATACACTAAATCGCCTTCATATGAGTGAAATAATCTTGAAAATGGCTCTAAGAAAGTTATAATGTAATTAGCACAGTTGCGGGCCTTGACATACGTTATTGACGTTGTATTACGTTGAGTGTATATTAATGAAACATAGACTATTGGGTTTGAACATGTTAACACACACGAGCAATGCGATATGTAACAGTTCCTTGGTGATTTGTATATGTCACGTTCTAAAACATGAATTATGTGTGCATGTATTTGTATATTTTCGTATTTATAAATGGCCAGAGATATTCCTGAATACTCAACCAATATACGTAAATGTGGTCTTGCAGCTAAACGATACCAAACGAAACAAGATCAAGGTGGTGATGACTCCGATGAAGGTAAGGATATTCCAGTATAATGTAACATAGGATATGGGATTAATAGTACTCATATCTAATATTATTAATAAAGTTCAGTTAATGCAATACTTTAAATACGATAAGCTAGATTTGCATCCTATTGTCCATATCAGAATAGGAGCTACTTCATAGAATCGAGTAAACGTCCCCATTATGTAAGATACCAAACTAGAGCTATATATAAGCATTAACATTGGATGCATATTTATAACAAAGAAAAAATAAAAGGAAAACATAAACTATGTGTTGTATGCGGTAAAAAAGATAATCCGGTAATAACGTTAATGACTATGTTATTAAGGTAATCCACAGATGGACCGTTTTGTAAATTCTGAATTATCAAGATCATTTCACGAAACTTGGCCTTAGCTTTACTGGTCACAGAAGATTTAGGAAGCACAGTTATACTTATTATATTTGTACAACATGCAGTATATGTCACCAATTAGGACCATGTAGCATTAAATGATAACGTGCTCTGCACCTTTGATAAATATTGTGAACAACTTCATAATTGTCAATACTAGTAAATAATATTGCATTATTTCTATTGGATGTTTCAGATAAAGAATTATCATTACATCAATGTCACCGTATAATGTATGCATTATAATATCTGTTATTTGGCCTCAGTGTTAATGGAACCTTATGAAATACCTTATTACCCAGGCATTAACGTTGTTGCTTGTTTTCTTTATTGCCGCTAACAACTATAGTTATTGGCGTTGTCTTAGCCTGTAACATTATTACGTTTACAGAGCAAATATCTATGTATTGGCGTTGTCTTAGCTTGTGTGATGATTACGTTTACAGAGCAGGGAGGAGAAACAACTACTAACACAAAGGCTGAAAGTGGAAGGAACGCAGAAGGAAAAGGTAATACTGCATTTACTCCAATGTTATACTTACATGGAAAAACATGTGTTCACATTTGCTCGTCATGTGTTGACAATAACGACCAATAACGACCACTGAAACAGTAGAAGGTGGTATCGTGAAAAGAACAGACATCAATGTTAACCCCGGCTAAACATGTATGCATAAAGCTGTACTCCAAGAACCGATACGTATTGGCTAAATTACTACTGTATTAAGACTTTCCAGTATTGTCCATTTCAAAGTATACATGTTCATAAAACAGTGAATATATCGGTACTAAATAAAATCATTGGGCATGTCTCTCATGAACGTAAATTATCCTTATTAATAATAGAAATTACCATATTTTAGCCACAACAATGTATAAGGTCTAATTTATTTAGCAGTCCGATACAAAAACACCAAGTTCATTAGGTATAACATATTAAATCTTGAATAGATTTTATCGACTTTAACATTTATAGGATAGCAAGCACCAGTTTAATAATGAATTGAGATTGATTAGGATCCACTAATGGCGCTTGTCCGTTCACGTTCAAACTGCTGGTTGGAAGTCACCCCTCATTGCTGGTGTTTTGAACACCGTTATCCCGGTCCAGTGCATGACCATAACTATCACATGGACTGCAAGATAACACTGATTTGTCCATTAGAACATCCACAACGGTCTACTTCATTCCCTCAGAAGCATCTGCTGGCAGTGATTGGAGAGACAGACAGACAGAGAGTTTATTTACGTCTCACCTGTGATATGCAGATGTAGTGATCTTCCTCTAATGCATGTGCCATAACCTTCCTTACAGGACGTGGTGGCGGAGGAGGGAACGGTCGACGTGGTCCAATGGGAGGTGGAGGAGGCAGACAGTCTTCACGACGTAACGGAGGACGAGGAGGTCGTGGAAGAAATCACACTTCAAGAAGTAACGGCAAATGTAAATTCACAATTGGTTTACTTAAAAACTCAGATTTAAACATTTGAGAAAAAGAGACAAATGACTATATGGAATAACGTTCGCGTTCACAATACCGAACTTCAGAGTCAATTCATAAAACGTACTTCTTGTATGACGTTGTATTAGTTGTTGACATGATAATGGCGGTAATAATACAAGAGAGAATTGGGAAAACTAACCAGGGGTGTGTTTGTTATTAATTTATTGATCGTCTTTTCATGTAATCTTATTAACAAACATAGTTATTGCTCAATTATCACCAGTATTTGTAACTGTGTCTTTCAGCAACGCAAAACCGTGTAAAAGCAGACCAAGGAGATGACTCCGATGAAGGTAAGCACTAAGCACATACTCATTATATTTAACAGTGTATTACTCATAGATGGAGTGTATATAGTTATGCTATTCCAGTAGTTTTACTCATCAACTATATATAATCAACTATCTATATATATAATCAAATATGTATGTGTATTCCTTATTATTCAACATACTTTGTGGATTTCTACTGTGGAATACGTTTTAGACAACAGTGTTGATTTTGTTAAAAGTGATATTCGACGTTTGCGAGGTCGAATTGCAGACATAGAATTTGACGTAATTACGGATGAATGCTCAAAAGTGAGCTGGGATCATTTCTATTTCAAGACGTTTTTTGGCAGTTTTACATGTTGTATTCCAATAAAATAAGTATGTTGAATAATTAGAACAACCCACTTGATATGAGTGATTACGGAAAATATGTCCTTCGTGAAAGTAATGTTCAAAGTTCTTCGCTGAAGCTCAGAACTGTGAACATTAATTTCACTCGGAACATATTTCCCGCAACCTCTCGTATCTCGTGGGTGTATTCCTTATTATCGCATGTTTGTCCATGTCAGCTCATGAAGCAACTCAATATCCTCGACTACAAAGTCAAACTACAACAGCCGCAACTGGATAAAAGCGTTGTTAAATAGTATTTGGGCAATTACAGTTATTGACATTGTTTTGGGGTATGTTACGTTTACAGATGGATCTAGTCACAACATGGCTTCTTGTAACTTACACAATCACGGACAAGGTAAAAAGACAATTACGTTTTTTTACACGATTGATTACGATGTGTTTATAATAACGGTCATGCACATTATATTAATTGAAACAGATACGGTATCTCATCACATGCACAGCTTACAAGGATAACATATACTATATTGGTATTATGTTGAATAACGACTGTACAAACGTGTCCATTTTACACTGTATGTTCATTGAAGTCGAAATCAGTCATGATTACGACAAGGTTATGGCTTATGGTTTTATATATATATATATATATATATATATATATATATATATATATTTATTTTTATTATTATTTTTTATTTTTTTTATTTAATTTTATTATTTCTTTTGGGGGGTTATGGTTTTATTATAGAATTCCGTAAACTAAATGTAAGAATCTAAGAAAATAATCTTCTGATATATTTGTATTATGTCCATATGCATGTAGGCATGAAACCACAACAAGAAAATTACGGTATAAATGCGATATAACCGTCATGTCGTATGCAATGTAATTGAAAAAATAAAACGAATACAAGCTGTTTTCTATATGACTGCTGCCTAACATTAGGTTTAATATGAACATTGTCTTAGTATCATGTGTATTTGACAGATAAATATAATTATGATATCGTTGTATCTCTTTACGATTACAGAGACGAGGAAAGAAGGAAGATCTAGTCACAACATGGTTATAAGGAGGAGGAACAGAAAAGGTAACTTTACCATTAATAATTCATCAATTATAGTACTCACTGTACATTTCCATATGCCCTTCATGTATTCACAATAACAGACATATTTATTTTGTTTTATTTTATTTTATTTTATTTTATTTTATTTTATTTTATTTTATTTTATTTTATTTTATTTTATTT
>JAUTBR010215954.1:0-13642 GCA_032361205.1 Pseudorimula midatlantica | reverse complement strand
GTGTGTGTGTGTGTGTGTGTGTGTGTGTGTGTGTGTGTGTGTGTGTGTGTGTGTGTGTGTGTGTGCGTGCGTGCGCGCGCGCGTTTATTTATCTCTTGAGTTATTCCATGTATTTGTGATATTAACGAATCCCAATCTATTGATTTTGTTACTTTATGTGAGCAGAAAATTGTCGTATATGAACAATTCCCAAGGTTAAATAATAAAAGATGCATATGACACTGAGTGGGACGCTGCTTTCAGTTTTACTAAGTCCCCTGTTCAGAAAATAACACAACGCAAATTGAGGTTATTCATACAGTTAGAATAATGTCATCTCAAAAGGAAATACTGCTCTGAATTAAGGTCTTGACCTCTTCATCTAGAGTTCTCATGTGAGAATATCCGTGAGCCCCCACTAATGACCCCTAGACCCTCCCACCCAACCCCTAAACACCCACCTGTCTCCCCAGTACGTCCCACAATGACCCTTATAATGAAGGTTCTGCTCCCACTTCAGCCCCGCAACTGAAGCTCTGAAAGGGTCTTCAGGGAGATCCCGTTGTCCAGACGGCTCGAGGGCGCGCTGGGGGATATAAGCTATTGACGAAGACCTCTGCCAATGGTCAGATGCTGGTCAGTGGGCAAGGCCAGCCGACTCCCTAGGGGAACAATTAGGGTGTGGACAGATGACAAACGTTACTGGGAACACTTACGGTTGTGTCAATGCAGTCAATTTCGAACAATAGATTAGTTTGATCGTGAGAGATAATATCACGTGAAAATTTAGGGTCTAACGAAACAGCAGTAATTTTTTAACATATGGTAATTATTAGTATTATTTGTTCCCCCTAAATTCGTGCTTCACCGATATTTAACATTGCAATATGTTTCTCACACATTTTTATAAGTTTCTTGATGGCTTCATCAGTTCTCCTGCATTACTTCTGTCTCTCTATTACCGTTACTTCTGTCAGTCTTTAACACTTAATCATGGCTTTCAGTAACAGTTAGCTTTGTCATTCCATAACAGCTAATGTTCTTCTGTAACAAGTAATCATCCATAACTAACTTGCATTTTTAAGTTGGGAGTCCTGAACTGTGACGCTTGGGCAAACACCGAGAACTCATGTTTTACACCAGAATGTCATCGCTTATGGATCGCCTATCACTGGTTACTAGAACAGGATCACTTTTTGCAATTATCTTAAATGAAGTTATCTTAAAGGCACATGTGACACGGGTGATTTATAGGATGGATGCTCATCCTGTGGTGTGTTTTATTTGCAATCTACTCCTCGGGTCAAACTGACCCATTCGTTAGTCATAGTCAGCCATTTTGTAACAAAGCACGGAACCGCAATCCCAGATGAGCTGGTCTCGTGTGTTTGATCACAATCTCCACATATTCACAAAACCTGCTTGATTTCAGTTACAGCCATTTAAACCGGAAATAACGTTACTATTTCCGGCATATCCATTGTCATGATTGGCTATTTGTCCAGCCATGACTAACCGGCCATCTTTAAAATCACCCAAAGAGTCATTGATTCATGTCTTCACGATGGGAAATGATTTTCTATGCAATTACAGTTTCTTTTCACTTGCTTAACGTCTTCCAGTTTATCTTGCGAGTTTGATTCATTAAAGCTTGAACAAGCTAGTTTTCGAATCAAAGCACGCGCGGGGCTCGCGATGACGGCGTCAAGATTTCCCTTGAATTCCAGCCGACTATTAATGAGTTAGTTTTAGATCGGACGATTACATCTCGCAAGTCCACAAAGACTCAATTACATTTAGGCGGACCTTCGATTTCTTACTCTGCACAAACACCGGTCTGACACATCAGACAGTATCGTGATGGCTTAATAGGCCTAAATCTTGCCCCTTTGAGAGGAAAAACTAACAGGTGAGTACTATACACCTGTGTTGAGTCAGCTGGGAACCATCGTCCGGGTATTTACTCTTAACGCTTCGAGTGATTTAATTGGATATTACACGGGGTACGCTTGGGTAGATAAAGTATAGAAAGTTCAAATTGGGTGCTAATTGGTTTCCCTCTAAGACGTTTTCATAACAGAAAGAGCGTGGAAGAATTTGGGTCTTGAAGAATTGCCCAATTTAAAAGCATTCTCTAGGCAAATGCCAGACTGTATATCGGTCTGTTGCTTTTGTATGTTTGCCATTGGTTGACGTATAAACTTATGCATACATTCCAAATAATATCAAAACCATATCTAATTAGGAAATATCTTCATATTGTGTATTTTTCTTAGGAGGTGATTTATGCAATAATGCACGTGTATATATAGTGTGTCTGTGGGTGTTCCAGATGACAAATCCTATATCATTATGATATTGACGTGTTGAAATTAAGTAATATAATGACAGGAAGTTAATTGGTGTCGTACATGATTATAATTATAATTTTAACTAATACTAACAAATCATTCCCAGTCAATAGCAAATAACAGACAACAAAAAATGTAAGCCAAAATCTTATATAAGTACTAAGCCGCAATAACGATATCTATTATATTAGTTTCATCAACTTTCTTGGTGACAAAAGGTCCAAGTAACTAAAGGATATACATGTATACCAAATTGAAGAATATTCAGTATTTATATAACAACAATTATATTAGTCATAGAACACATCAATTTTAGTACACTATGAACATATTTAAGGTTTCATTGAAACGTACACAAACTAGTGAATTCCTTTTGGAAGAACATGTCAGCGGTTGTCAGTGGTTACATTGACAGATACATAGGTAGGCAGGGGCACTGCTGGACTTAGTGAGACAATTAGCTGCTGACAGACAGATTTATACGATATCCTGTGTTCTTAACGATCTAATGCAAACGAACAAAATATTAATTTTCACACAAAGGTGAGCTTGGCGTAGACTCAATAGGATATAAACGATTTTTGCATTACTCACACACCGCGAACATTAACAAGAATACGGCAATGTCGGTCATATTGACATCCAGATTGTTAATTATGTAAGGCATTATGCGGCTTGAGTATGCAAATCCCACGCATCGAGTATGTGATCTACCTTTTCAGAGGCCGCGATAGTTGAGCGTGTCATGTTATGCTCAGCTGGGGGTTGACAAATCTAATAAACACAACATAAGGCAATAATGAAACCAAAATAATTCCAATAGGCAACTATGCTCTTGTGATAATTTCTCGCTTAATTCCCAGACACTGTAGAATTGAAAGGCGGCTTTTTAAAGTTCAATAAGAACTCCTTTTCTGGTATATTCATACGCTTGCATTCAACACGTGTGGGTATGCTTGTGGCATGTTTGGGGCCGTTTCACGAACCAGTTTGTGTTATGACAGAGTCTTCAACTGGAGGACCGTCTCTTCCAAAGACGCACGACAACGTCATCAAGAACGGTTTACCATGTCTGTCATGGCCGCCATTGGTAGTTTGTCTAAATATGCGTTTACAGCGATGTCTTCTTCAGTGATTTCCAAACACAATTATGTCAAGTTGGGTACAATTCCACAAGCTTACAATTAATTTGAGAACCGGGTACCCGGTTCAATCTAAGCTGGCACGCCGAATCCACCCCGGGATTAACATTATAATGTGGCACTCGCCTTCTCATATTGGGTTTGAAGATTGCCTTAAAAATCATATTCACTGTTTCTTTCTACCCAGATACAGCCGTATATTATTACTTCTGAATCCTTTGTCCTTTCCTAGAAGGGGCGGACTTAGAATCCTTTGTTGCTTTATTTGCTACACAAGAAGTAATACAACTACGATTCTCAAGCATCTCCTGTCTTACAATAGCCAAGCACAAGAGCGGCCGCGAAGCAACACTCGAAGGGTAGGCCGAACCACTTCATAGTTTTACTAGTATTTGTAAGCAATTGTAGCAGATTTTTCACATTCTTAAGCCTTGGAACGCCGGTCGGATGGTGTCAACATTGTCTTTTCTCTCCGGCTCCAACTAGTCTACAGGCCGCGCAGGCTGGATGAGCTTATTGTCACCGGTCTTGATTAGCTTGTAGCTAGCGACAAACCCCCCTTTTACAAGAGATCCATCTATGCAACACTGTATTTGTATAGCCTGTATGCCTTGATCCTAGGTGTACGGCCCTCACGATAGGACCGACTTAGTCTCTGGAAGCGTTTTTTTCTTACCGTTTCAAGCCTACATTCAACGTGCATAATCCTGCTCGACACACATGAAGCCGTGGAGCTCTGTGTTCGCGACTTATCTAAACACCATCGGTTCCCGATCAATTAAAACTCTAGTCGAGTGTGGCCCCTGCCTTTTGAATATCTGCACCTATCATATGTATCGCTAAACTGTAAACTTGGCAATTTGTCGTTTGCCTTTGATAAAACATTTCTCATCTATGCATCCATGACAACAACATTATCCAGGAGATTAAAACACATCAAGAAATGAAAGCTTCTCCTAGGGGGCCTTCAATATCTCTTATGATTACACGGGGGTATTTTATTTCATGGGCATGAATATGTTCAAAAGAATGCGTGCCTGTCATTGTACTAGCATAGAAGTAACAGCCAAGAGATTTTAAAGATGTAATTTAAAGGTCATTATTTGTATTATCTTGGACATATATATCATGCGTTTCGACGTTTGCCATACTGTATACAACCGTTTCTGTGTTCTGGACCGGTATTCATAACGGTGCTAAATCAGTTTTTGAAGACCAAAAATATATATACGTAAGTCCCTTTATGCGTAACTGCAATCTTAGCAATGGTGTAGTCTATGGCTAACGTTGGACTAGCGGCTACTTTAGATTTACGCATTTCGTACAGAGTTCTTTTGTACGACAGGGCGTAACTATAAGTTGTTGCCCTTTTAAAACTATATTGTTTAATGTGGGGTTTTAAAACAGATTTCAAGATCCTTACACTTACATTACAGTTTGACAGGAAGAAACCCGCTACATCCGTAGCGCGAACGTTTAGCGATGGTGTGATCTATAGATACAGTTGTAGTAACAGTTATACCTTATAGTTTCCTACAGAAGAGTCCTGGCAGAACACTCTTTTTAATGAAGCTCTCTTACCCACTACAAGAGCGCCTTGATATCGTTGTTAGATACGAGAGCTTCGTGGAAGGCTGTACCCTATAATGCCATGCATCCCCCCCCACACACACACACCATCAATTTACCACGATTCGTCATTACTTGTGTCCACCGCTTTCCCTGTCTATTACCTGGGTAACGTTTCTCGAAGCTCTCTCTATTACGATTCCATAAGAACCCTCGTAGCAATCTCTAATACAAGGGGAGCGTACACTTACGAGAGCACTATGGTATCATACTGGATATGACAGCTTCGAGATATGATGCCCAGTACCGTACCTATCCGACATGCGAACGAAGCTGGGGTAATACTATAATTGTATCTAAATCATAGTGAGTGATTTAAGACATACAACTGACTAATGTCGTAAATTGCGAATTTTAAAGATAGTTCTGCCTGTATTTAAAATAGTGCTGCAGTGTGTCTAAGTACACGTATATGTCCACCCTAAGCACGTTTAACTATGTGTAAGTGCACGTCTTATCGAATATGATTATCGTGTAGGCATGCGCAATGCAAATAACAATACTGACTAATACCACGGACGCTAAGCCATCTCAATTTCGTTGTCACCGTGTCGATATCAATTCCCTTCTATGACGGTATCGATTTCCCCTAAAGCTATAGGATAATTAATACGCTGATGCGGGCGAATCAAATGGACTTTGAAGGTAATTTGTAACTTGAAGGGTTATGGGGATTGCTATTGACTTCAGTTGATCCTTTCATAAATTATATGTGATCTGAGGTCAAAGATAAAGTTTGGATGTGTTTCTCTGTTTACCGAAGCAATGTGTTTAGTTGTTTAACTCTTGGTCTGGATAATGTAGCAATCAAACACGAAAGGATATATTCGCAAAAAGGTCGAGTGAAAATAAAAGAACACACTCATGAAACTGGTACAACGTTACGCTATTTCTATTTGATTTGCAAATATCAAGATTAATTTCGCTAGGACAATGTTGCAAGGCATTCTTTTGTTACTTGGTATAAACATACGCGGTTAGCCATGATGTAAAACACAACACCATAGTCACTAGGAAAGTTTACTGTCATATATACAGGAATAAAACCATGCACATTTGTATGTGTCCATAACCGCTACACCATACCATAACGGGGAACAGAGAAATGTTTAATATAATCTATTGATAATTAGAAACGTTTCCGGTAAAACAAGATTACGTCACATCCTGTTTGGAAAGTTTAAGGACAGTGTATGGAGCAATGTGTTTCCATGTGCTGTGCATTTGTTGTATATAGAAAATTTCACTCATATTTCTGGTAGCGAAGTTTACTAGTATTTACGTATTGTTTCACGGAATATCTACGACCTGAATATTTTCTAATGTTTTCGTTTCACACCTTTGCTACTATTAGTTCTTTATTCATCCCTAGGACAGCTTCGGTTGGAGGACCTGCCAAAATCACACGCGTACGTAGGTGGCGGTTATTATAGCGGTTATTATGGCGGTTATTATGGTATTACCAAAAGATGCGTGCCATGTGTAAAACTATTTAACCGTTCCACTGCAAGAATCAACTCATCATTGGTAACATGTACGTAGTTACAGCACCATCGAGACTCGGCAAGAATTCCAGGTCCACACTTGTCGCTGTGGGGGTAATGGATGGGTCTGTGTTTACTTCCGTGTCCACCGAAAGCTCCACACACAGCATGCACCACGGAAGCAGCGGAAACTGGCGTTACGCAAACGTTATGCAATTCTATGTCGATGACCCCTTTCAAAACGATTTGTTTTCTCAAATTAGAGAAATCGGCCTGGGAGATAAATATTTTCTTAATCCGACTGGGGAGCTTGCGGCTTTTAGGGAAATAACGTTCTAGATTAATTGGATCATTCCAAAGTATTTTCCTTATGGCCAAACTCTGTACAGCCTACGGCGCTTTTGTCTCTGCGCCGAAAGTGCGTTGGGTGTTGGGTGGTTACGTCACTTTAACCGACGATGCCCGTTCGTTAACGACCAAGCGATTTTCGTTTATTTGATCTTCAATCTTCGACCATTTGCAAGGCTTTTAAGCATTAGAACTTGCAAATATACGACACGATGCTGTACATACTTCATGGCTTTCCAGCAGACCAAAGAACTTCACCGAGGTCAAACACAATAAGATACATCTGTCTTAGAATTATGCAAATGACTGATCGAGTCTGAATGAATGAATTATTGCTTAACGTCACAGCGGGAATCTTTCACCCATAGGTGACGACGATCGAGTCTGAACCATTGCTGCGAGATCTATGATAAATAGTCACAGCCTCATTGAATTTGAAACCTATATTTCCCAGTGTTCGGAACCATGACCTTTTGTATTAAGTGCAATGAAGCATGAATGTATTGTTTTCCATTCATGTTGCATATCGTTCCACGGATATGACTGGGGTTAATATTTCTGTAGGACGCCCCAGATACGCACTATCAGGACCCAGCCATCTCTTATGGGCCATCGCTCTTTGACACAGTTCTGAAAGAGAATGCTCATATTGCGATTAGAAAACAAAACGCCTGACAAATTCCGGGAAGCAATCTATCATTACTGTGCATTTGTGTGGAAAGTGACGTCTGAAAAAAGAAAGCTGTCGTGTCGTCTGCCTTCTGCTTCCCGCCAAAACAAACAAGTGTCTACCACCCGACCCTGCATAAAGCCAGGCCTGTGTTTTCAAGGTGTAAGGTTACCGTCACTACGGCGCTCGTCAACATGCGCTGACACTATACACACAGACTGATGACGTAATACACAGTCCGTCATAATAGAAAAGAATGGGTACCTTGAGGTTGCTTTCAACCAAGGCATGTATCGACTGTTTCAGGGCCGCGATGACCATTGATGGACGCGTATCTTGTGGTGGAAAGTATCAACAATCCAGACCCTCCCCCTGAAACCCCATCCAGCGTCCAAAATGAAACACGTCCCCTCCCCTTGCCTCCACCCTCTATCCTTAACCCATCAATCTGAACCCATCAACCTGAACCCATACCGATTCGGTTCTGCGGTTCTTCCCCAACGTATGTTGCACGTGATTGTAGACCATCCCCTGCAATGTCCTGACGCACACCGCCTGACCTGCATCGGGGTGGTATCGTGTTACGCTTGTGATAACATGGGTGTTTGGCCCAAGTGATCTGTGTTTGACTAGACTGTAATACCTGTCAGATAACTGGCTCAAGGGGACGCATGCATGCAAAGGGTCAGAGATGCAACAGGTATGTGCAAATGTCTTCGGCTATTTACTCTCTCAGGTTTTCTCCGGTCTATGGTAACCTCATCGTGATGAGAAAGTTTGACATGATAATATTGCTTTTTTTGTGTTTTTGTTGCAGAGGGCTTGAGGTCGACTTGAAGATGAAACAAATACATATATGCACACACATACACGGATATTTATCTCTGACGATATAAACCCGGGTGTCACTTAGTAATTAATACGAAAATCTATGCTCGTGGATTTGAGATGAGTTTGTAATAGGAGTGAGGGAGTGGATATGGAGTTTAACGTCGCTGCGGGAATCTGTCACCCATTTGCGACGATTGTAATAAGAGTAATAGCAACAAAGGTTATTCTAATTCGGCAACAACATATATATATACATGTATTCTAGAAAGTCTTTATGAAATATAACTAGTATAGGTTATAGTTGAAGGACAAGTAAGAATACGTTTTAGTACAGTATATTGTTATATCTCCATCATACTTAACACACATCTGTATCTCTTTTGACACTTGATTTTCCTTTAATTGGGCGGAACTACGGCCAAATCACGTCCATGCTTTCTCGAAGGACTTCATCAGTCAGCAGGCCACTTGATGCTCATCATATATGTGTGCTTTCCACGTGAACAAACCCATTGCTGTTTAATGTCGCCATTCCTGTGTCTATTACACCGGGGATGTCGTCGTAATAGAACATTAAACATGACTCTTGATAAATAAGACCGTAAATCGAACATACCCTTGTATATATACTACCCCAGCAAACAAAGCACCTCAGTCATGTACTGGGTCTGATACTGGTGCGCGCTGCGCGGAGTGTAACGAGTTAATGAGACAATGGAACCAAAGCAGTTGGCAGGGCGTACCGTGATTACGCGACCTCTGTTTGTAGTAATGCGGTAATGGCGACTCCCCCTGTCATTTGATGCCATCCTGTCGTTTTCACGGTCTGTGGGCAGGATAGACTATAAATTACCTGGGGGTTCTGGTGCGATATTAAGACACACACAAGGTCAGGTAGAAAGCTATAGGAGTTACTTTGGGTTTATTAAATTGTGGGTTTAGAATGTATGCAGAGGAAGAGGAAAGGCAGCGAGTGTGAGGCGTGGCACCGGATATGAACCTGGGCGTGGAGTAGCTGGGGAGGCAGTCGTGGTGGCTGTGGTGGTAAATAGTGGCGACACGGGGGTATGGACAGAGATAGTGATAGAGAGATATCCACGTTACGGACATATACCACACACACCACATCCACCCCCCCCCCACCCCCACCCACCACACCACACGCCATCCTGCTGGGTGGTTGGTCAACAAGAACAAACAGTTCTCCAACCCAATAAAAGCTGCCATTGTCAGGTAAAAGGAGATGGCGGGTCTCTGTCTCCCACTGTCTTCTCGCTCTTTCCCTCCCTCCATCCTCCCAGGGCGAGACACGGTGTCGCTCTGTCGTCGTCACCCATCTTCTCCCTCCACGTCTGAAAAGTTACACTCCGGTTTATTGCGGGCTTGCCTGCTTTGTAAGGACGGGTGTAATCACACGGGCAAGTCCAGGGATCGGGTGTCGCAATGCCCTTCCACGTCTATTCTTCCACGGGGCACCTAGCATGCCGTTGCAAAATATCAACTAATCGCTTAATCCACAGGGAGCCCACGTTTTGTATCCATGTCAGATATAAGGTGGATATGGTGGAGACGTGGGAGCCGTTCCAAGAAGCGACGTGGTTACTGAGGGTGACCATACCCCCGCTCTTCGTGGTGGATCGCTCTTAAACGTTTGTCGTATTAATTCATGAAGCGCTACTCTATCGGATTTCACTGTCTTCCTTGCGTAAAATAGTTCGGATAATACGCAACAGAAAACCGATATCGTATACCGCCAATACGCCTGGTTCCTCTTTCTGAAACGTCTTCCTTACGTCAGGGAGAAATGGGCTGTGGTTAAAGGATGTCCGTCACGTATGTAATTGGGCGTGTCAGACCTTGGCCCCCTCCCATACGCCAGAACCATGGAAGAGAAAGCTGTACATCCAAGATTCTGGGAAATCTTTGACTCTAATGATCTAGACATGCTGGTGTCCAACTCTGTCACTTCCAATCATGATTAGCGTGTAAGGACGGATCCAACGCATACATACGCAAGCCACCACAGATATTGCCAAATGTTACTCACTACTCATATCTGAGCATGCCCTTTTATTTAGCTTTCACGGATTGGATATGTTTAGAATTTGTTTAATCTGGCCGATGTATTACATTATTAGAGAAGTATATTTGGGATGACGTAATTATGATAACGAGCCCTTTGCATGGTAACAAGACACGACTGACTTATTGGAATCCGTATTATGAAAACTAAAGATGCGCATTCACTAGTGTAACCATCACCAGTCATGTGGACAATCAGCGTGAGTGGTGGCCGTATGACGACACAAACAGTCATGTTTCTCTTCTTTAAACTAGGTAGGTATTTCTTAGGCCTGAATGTCGATTTTTCCTCGGTAAGATTGGTTACATTACAAATAACACCATTAGCTAAGTGACAAGAAGCTGCTGTGTCTTTCAGATTAATACGAGCCTCGCGTGAGTCTGTTCTTTACTCCGAACTCATTGCCCACCAGGTATGCAAATTAGAAAATGTTAAGTATTTTCCCTTGAAACATTTAAATCCAGAAACGTGTTGTGTAATGACTAGCCTATCGCACAGTATGACTGCAATTACTAAATTCCCCTTTTCAAGTTTTAGGTTTCGGACTCCCTTACGAGTTTTCTTGTGTGAATGGGCGTCGCGCCTGCTGGGACTATTTTGATGTAAATTACTTCTGATTCCTACGCGCCTCCTCACCGCGGGTTACTTACTAACTGTTGCGCGGCGGCGTGGAGGTGATCGGATTTATCTCCGAGTAAGAATGGAAGACCTTCACACGGGAGCACACTATGAGGAGATTGGTGCACGACGGTTTGAGTAATGATGTTGTCAGCTTTCTCAAGTGGGGTTTGCTTCAGTTCACTCAACATAGTTCACAGACACGCATGCGCACATCACATTTGATAGTAAAATACTACTATTGACAAAAGCAACAACAATAACGATGCTACTACTACTATTATTATTATTATTATTATTATTACTACTTTTTAAAAAAAAAGGTGATTAGAGCCGCTTTCAGGATTCGTTCACTGTTATCACAGTTTGTCAGTTTGGAGCAGGGGAAACCACGAAACATCCGTAGCGATGAATGTTGCAGTAAACCTGCGAGCACCGGTTGGTACTGACAGACCAAGAATGATATATGATATTTCCACGGTATAGACAGCACATCCTATATCATGATTGTGCCAGAATGGTAACATTCGCGAACATTGATGCCGGGCTTCCGGGACGGGATTTGAACCCGGCGCCTTTGGTTCCAAACTCCATTGCGTTACCACACGCCCCATATATATTAGTAATGCAATGTACTTGCAGTTTGCAGTACATGATGAAGATATAATTATCGTAATACCACCCATCCGTTGAGGACATCTTAAAGCTTTTTACCACAACTCTGACAATATTCTTCTGTCTGATATCAATAACATTGCCTAGGCGGACTATATATAGTAGACTAAGTCAGACCTCAAATGTCTTGATTAGTCCACATCACGGCAGAATATATATATATACACCCTGTCTGAATCATGAATCAAACCATCAGAGAAGGCGTAACATCCGTATAAATAATAACTCTTTCATTGTAGGTCCGATATATCAGTACTGAAATGACCCGCAGCTTTGGCGTATACATACTTAATGTAACCGGTAAGCTGTTTCCCTTGCGTTTTCACAGTCAGGACTGTCCGTAAATACAGATAAAGTATCGTAAAGTATTTTCTATATTACTATTTCCTTTAGGATCAATGGATTGTGTCCCATACACTTCTCAAAGACGGAATATAACCATTCAACATCAATTTACTAAACTATAAGTTCATCTAAGCTCGGAGTAAGGTTATACACCACTAAATCATTTGAATTTGCCGCCAGACGGATGCTTCGTACCCTGTCCGTACGGCATAGATGGGATTTCTGGCCCTGGATTGGTTGTAAATGGTATTTTCCACTGTATTTGACAAGTATAGTCCACAGCCTATTAAAAACATCAAATCTGAACTACATGAGAACCTAATTTGATATGTTTGTGTAGTCATTATGATGGTTGAAGTTTACACAATGTATTCATTCTGAACATACGGTGACATGATATGAATTCTAAACTTGCTGTATATAATAAAAAAGGAAATGGATTGAACCCCATAGTTTGTATGAACATGGTTTGCAGGAACTGATAACGTTGTTGAATGCTCATATCCGGTTTGAATATTGGAGTAAGTTACGCATTTCGGATAGTTACATGAAAACATGCCATGCATGGGACAACATACTCTAATTGTATTAAATTAAAACAGTACAGTGCCATTAATTTATTAAATATAATATACTTCAAATTCGAACAGTTTGGACCTTAATACACTGTTTGCTTTCACTGACATGATAATTATGCGTAGTGTGTTATTAGACCAGCAATACTATGCATTACATATTCATCAGGTACTACGAATGCTTTTGTGAAATATATTCATATTTGCTGAAACTGTTATTGATAATAACCCAATTATGTTTCGTTTGAGATCACAGGGTATTCAAGAACACACAAGGCGTATAAAAGTGTTACCAATTATAGCCTTGTAGAAAATCTAAACGTTTAAGTTCAAGTGAGAACATCAAATATACAAATGCACACGTAACACGAAATACGTTGACATCGATAAAACAGGACGAGATCTGGAAGACATTAAGTGATCATTTGCACGTGGTCTCTACTCTGGTCTCGTGAGAACATAACGAGAGTTGGACACAGGTGTCGCCACCGGAAAATCATTGTCAAAGTCACGATCTACAGCGCGCACGTGGTTGGAGAGACCGGAAGCTAATGAATGCGAAAGGAGAGTTATATCAAATATACAGAATAGAACTAATTACCATAGCAGATCAGATTACCAATTATTCTGATGGTGTATTTATCTGCGCATTATGCCATCTGTTCAAGTATGTCATAATAGGCACTTATGATTCTGTATAAAACAAAATTGACTTTAAAGTTCACAGTTGTCATGTAGAATAGTGTAGGTCACAATGATGGTAACATGCAAGATGTGAACACATGAGATCTTGTAAAACAATAGCGAACTACTGCCATGAAGTGTCACAGACAGCTTAATTTATACTACTACTACTACTACTACTACTACTACTACTACTACTACTACTACTACTACTACTACTACTACTAC
>JAUTBR010215843.1:0-13644 GCA_032361205.1 Pseudorimula midatlantica | reverse complement strand
TAGAAACGGACATTTGTGAAGCTTACAATGCTAAACATGTTAAACTTGATGACATTATCTGCAAATGGGTAAGAAATTGGCCTACTGTATATATACTTTCTATTAAAAGCATTTTCGAAAAGGCTGGTTAGGGTTTGTATTTATGATTCTTGAAAACATAAGGTATGTCCTTGAAAAGTGCTTGAATTTTATGGGTCTTTGCCTGTATGAACCACGCACTCATTGCTCTTGTTGTTTTCCATTCTCTCGTAAAGGTGGTCTTCCACTACCAGTCTGTCAATGAGCCGGCGGTGATAAAGCGGCTGCTGTCTCAGCTGAACAAGAGCACGGGGGAGGTGGTGAAGAAGAAGCCGCGGTGTCTGACCAAGAACAGCAGTGCGGTGGTGGACATCGAGCTGGAGCGAGTGGTGTGTCTGGAGGAGTACAAGGACTTCAAGGACCTCGGCCGCTTCATGCTGCGGGCAGGTGGCGCCACCATAGCCGCGGGGCTCGTGGAAGAGGTAAAAATAATAATCCCAAATATCCTCTGATCTAAATGGTCTG
This sequence comes from Pseudorimula midatlantica, assembly GCA_032361205.1. Lineage (NCBI taxonomy): Eukaryota > Metazoa > Mollusca > Gastropoda > Lepetellida > Lepetodrilidae > Pseudorimula > Pseudorimula midatlantica. The sequence continues at coordinate 13,101 of JAUTBR010215843.1, read as the reverse complement.
TGCCTCCTTAAACTTTCCCACTCTCCCAGCATTAAACTTTATAAGCGGATGCGAATGAACTGCTACCATAGCCATAGGACTCGTGGAAGAGGTAAAAAAAAGAAATCCCAAATATCCTCCGATCTAAATGGTCTTTATTTGCCTCCCTAAACTTTCCCCCTCTCCCAGCTTTAAACTTTATAAGCGGATGCGAATGAACGACTGTTCTCACTGCTAGCTTTCTGAAGAATGTCTGACCAAAGACAATGTTAATTAACACTGCTATTGTGATGTAGTACCCCCAGGGTCCACTTTGGTTGACCTGTATGTGCCTAAATGAAAACATGCTTACACATGCATGTCTTTTGATTGTTGCATAAACCAAATAATCATATTTCATATTATTTAGTGTTCAAATTGTTAAGCAATTTTTGCACATACAGTATCTGTTTAAAGCTAGCAAATTACAATGCAATACAATTGTAATATATCTGTGATCCTTCGTTGTATTTTTCAGATTTTACCTTCCAAAACAAAAGACGAAGACGAATAAGTCAGACAACTCTGCATACCTCTGCCTATCTGTGGTACTGGGTGTTTATGGCACAGATATCAACTACCTATCTGTGGTGTTTTATTTATGGCACAAATGTCACCCTGCCTATCTAAGTTATCAACATTTCTGTGACTCAGGTTTTACCTCAGTTATGGAAGAAATGCTGAAGTTTTACCAGTTCAAAAATGAATGAACCCTCTCCATGCTGAAGGCAACTGGAATGCCCCATAGAGCAGTGTTTGTGCATAATGAAGCAGGGAGAGGGTTAAGTCAACTAAGTCACTATTCTTCAACTAGTGATAATAATCTAAATTCTTGTTGGACAGAATGCCTGATAAGTTTCTTGACCATGCCCAGATGTTATGAAACTCTTTTTTTTTTAAAGTACGTTTTCATGCTCAACTCAAATTTAGAATGGAATTTGAACAGAGCTTTCAGTTGAGTATGAAATCTTATTCAAAAAACGGTTTCATAACTTCGAAGCCAGATTTCATTTTAGGTGGTGGTTGTGAAAGATGAGGCTTTCTAGTTGAAAATTAAGATGAATCTTACCTATTTTCTTGCTTTTGCTAGTGATGAGCAGTTTGTAATAATCACACTGGTGTTCAAAGTGCAACCATTGGTTTGAATAATTAGTGAACTGCACCAAAAATTCATTTGTGCAACCTTCGATTTGAGGAATTTGTGAAGAAAACCAAAACTAAATGTGCAATCATAGACTTGAATGATAACTTTAAACAGCACCCATTATTAAATATTCAACCATTGGCTTGAAAAAATAACAAGTAGCCCCAAAACTAATCATGAAATGAATAAATGCTAAAACTGGATGTGCAACCATTGGCTTGAAAAATTAGTGAGTGGCCCAAAATCTAATCATGAAATGAGTAAATACTAAAATTGAATGTGCAATCATGGACATTGAAATATTTAATCAACAGCACCAAACATCAATATACAACGTTGTTAAACATTGGAGATGAGCACCAAATCTAACCATGCAATTATAGACTAGGGATAGGATATACAGCACTATCATTAAATGTGCACCAATATTTTTCATGAATTAGCTATCGGGCTCCTGTTCCTTGGAATGATCGTAGCGCTTTGATCGTTCTGTGGAATCGGGGCCTTCACTGAAATTAATTGTGCGACTTGGAAGTGTTGTGTGGTATGAGAACCGAGTCCTGTTCAACAGAATGAGTCCGACACGTAGCTAGGGGTATTTTAATGTGGAAGCGACAGCACAGCAACTGTATTATTGCTACGTTTTGTTTAAAAATGAATGCTAGCCAGGAAATTGATGTGAAAGCGTCTGTATTTCTGCTAATAGGCACCTACACGCCAGACTTAAGTGCTACGATTGTTTAGAACTAACTAAAATTATTGTCGCTGCGATTACGCTTCTTGCAGGACTATGGTCGTTGGATATGGGCCACAATTGATATTAGTACATTATTAACCTTGTGTGAATGATCTGACATTGATGCAATAACATGTCCTTGTTACTTGTCACTGTTATAAGACTAGTCTGCAATGTGTGCAAAACTCGGCGGTCAGACTCATTACCGGGATCTCCAAGTGTGAACACATTATACCAGATCTTCGTATTGGTTTCATGTGATCCATCAATTTCCATAAGACACTATGAGAGAGGCTATGTGCAGTACCTCTGAGAACTCTTGAATATGGGCGCCATTAAACTGAAGTTTATTTTTATTTAATATTACTTGGTATTACTTTTGTTTAGTGTCGGTAACTGGCCATTGCCTTGCTGAATGTCGCACATTTCCAGGTCACGATATTGTCGCGTATGAGTGAAAGATTCCCGCAGTGATTTTCGAGCAACAAATCACTCATTCCTTGTCACGACTAACACAATGTGCCAATGTTTTCCAAGTGGATGAACACGTTTCTTGTAGCGAGACGATAATGTATTCCTCATACCTCCCCTGGTCCCAACCAGACCTGCATTTCGCGAAGAAAAGGGTTGTACTGTAGTCCGGGCCTAAATCATGGCGGACGGGCGTACATGTACTTCTACTATGGCAGGAAATTACTTAAACCACGACTTGGACCCCGACTACTGGTACAACCCTGTCAGGAAACGTAGACTAGGATTTTTTTTTATGCTCAGACTTGTCCTTGCCAAATTGTATCGTATTTATCGCGCCTTTGGAGCAACTTGTTTTAGAATTTTACTCGAATGTGAATCGTTGTTCGATTCGCCTACAATTTTGAGACAGTTGCTTTGAATCTAGGAATGTTTTGTCAGAGGTAAAACAATATGTGTGAAGATGCCTGTAAGATGTGTCATGAATCAAGAATGTATCAAACCCACGTAATGGCTGAAAGATCTATTATGGTAGCAGTATGTATGCTTGTGACTTGACTAATTTCACTAAACAAGAAATAAAAAGGATTTTTGTGTTTTTCCCTTTTATAGATACACCACTGAAAACCTAGCATACCGTTGAAACTTCTGTTACTCGGAATTAAAATGCAAAACATAATTAAAACTCGTTTTAAATCATTGTTGATGTTATTTTGACATTTACTGGTAATGCTTTCAATTCAATGCCACTATTGGGATTGGTGGGTGGGTCTGTCGGGGGTGTCGTTTTTTTGGGGTGGGGAGAGGGAGTATGGGGTTTCTTGTGGCTTTATTGGGTTCTAAAATACCAGTGGATGCATTATTACATGTACTACCATCTATCTGTGCTCGACAGTGGTTATTTATTATCGAAAATGCACGTATGCTATGAAATAAAATTTCATGATACATTTTGCAATAGTGTCAGCGTTTTCTTTGAATAGCGTGCTGCACCAGGCTTCGAGATTATGAAACTGTTTTAGTACCATTTCATGCTCAAGACTTTACATGCCGTTTTATGAACAAAACTTCGAGTTGAAATGTTTGGTAATCTCTGGGCCAGGGTATCGTTTCTCAAAGCTCTCTTGGCTGCTAAGGGACTATAGCACTCCCCCTTGCTGATAGCTAATACATTGCTAAGAGAGTGCTGCGGTTAAGAGATCTAGAAATAGCAAAATGCCGAGCATCAATGGTCAGTAGCTGCGATGCATGTGGCAGACAGTTATTATGTGTAGCTTGCAAAGTGCTTTTGTAGAAGTTCAGTGCTTCACATCAAGCACATTTGAACAACATTTGATGAGGATTAATGTTTTTACACAGTATTTGAACTGGTTGCAAGGACTAGTGTTGGTAATTTGATCCCTAGCTGCATCATACTAAAAATTGTAAAATGATTATACTTGTTTCCCTGTTTGCCACTCTTCGTTTATATTTAGCAATTTTTTAAAATCAGAACAGACTATTGAAAATGAAGAGGGCTAAACTAATTACATGGATACAATTTCATATATTTTTCATGGGAAATTGGTTTCCCCATTTTGAACGGATGTCGACATATAGAGCAAATAAATGACAACAAACAGAATTATGTTAATTAAATACATAATGCTTTATTTAATTTTGAGATGCCTACAGCAACATTGTCAATGATAATCTCAAAATATAGTCTTTGAAAGAGCACATTCATCACCATGATTAACCCACCGATACATAATTTGGCAGTTAATTTTACACGAAACATACACTCTGCCACCACCAGATAAGGGGACATAACTCTTCATCCATGTGTTTTATACACCATGAAAATCACAATAACATGCTGCCATATTTTATAGCTTAACAAAATACTCCTATGTTTCATTATCATCAAATAGTATAGCTTTTTCAACGACGCTCGGTGTACATTCGGTAAATGACTTATAAACGAAATTATCCCAGTAATGGTCGAGACATAAAACCTGCTTTACTAAATGGGACCTTTTGTATCTTTAACCCTCTCCCTGCTGGATTAGGCACAGGCACTGCTCTTTAGGGCATCTGTTTGTCTCCAGCAGGGAGAGAGTTAAACTCATTTCAATTTCTACACAGATCACAGGAGTTATATCAATATATAAACAGACCAAGACCCGACAGGATCTTTTTCACAAAGTTTTCCCTACGGGGAAAAATGTTCCGCTATCGTAACTTAAACCAACGAGTATTTTATTTAATTCTGAAATAAATTAAATGGGAACATTGCACCTTTGGGTGAGGCAAGGAAAACAAACTTGTGAATAAGGCTGTGCGTTCACAAATTATTATCTCTGTACAAATTATTTACACAGATACATGTATGGATAACAGTAATACGATTGTCTACAACCTTGCGAGATACAACGAATGAGGTAAACATTAATTGCTGGACAAAATCAACGAGACAATATGTCGTAGTCATGTTCTCAAGGAAGTGTTTCACACATACAACATAGACAGGAGGAGACAACTTTAAAACAATATGGAAGAGGGAGGGGGAAAAAATAAAATAAATCTGGAATATATATAATGACTTTTGGATAATATGAAAATAATGACTACAAAGGTGTATATTAATATTAAATATCATTATCAAACTCAAAATATAGCTATGATAGAAATCCACCTTTAATAAACTATAATAATGGGTAATAATCTAGCAAAGGGTACATCCCATCTTAAACACATGATTAAGAATCCAAATACCAGCGCTCCTGATATATTATTAATTTTGAATATACAGTGTACATGTATTAATACTGAATCATTTAAAACATGGAATACACAATTCTTCAATATTTATCAATATGTTTAGATTTACAAAACAGTTTTGATAGAAAGTAGCAAAGTGTGATACTGTGAATTGTGCTTTTGTTGAAAGTTCACGTTAATAAAAATCAGGTATCAATTCCATGTACATTATTTTCATTTGTTTTCAATAGATCTAGTCATATGCTGCAACTACGTTTTACGAAGTATTTAATTGAAGGACCTGAAAAATGTGAGTCAATATTATGAACCATGGTATTACATTTAGATTTATTCAACACCGAGATAAAACAACAAAAATGAATGGAATACATACAATCTGTAACAAAACAAAATTATTGCTCAATAAAACTGGTGAAAATTTCATTTAACAAAGCACAAAATAACTGTCAATCTCCCATTACATTAAAAAAACATTGATAATTGGGAATAGCGCTTGCTTACACATTTTCTTTATATTAATCTTAAGAGTGGACTACTTGTCAATGGTTAATATTAACAAAATATTCTCACCCAAATAAACATAAAAACTGCAAAATTTATGACATACACTTGTAAACGCACAAACTAATTAACAAACAAAACAGGTTCTAAATTTTGGTGCAAAGTATTTTCCCCAGCAGCCTCCTTGTTGCTACTACAAAGAATATTTTCTAAAAAATATAACCTCTCTTTCTCTTTTCTCTTTCCAAATAAAGAAGATTTATAAATACATGCATTTAAGAAACATGCAAAACTGGCCAATTATGTTTTCTTCAAAATTAGGTCGTTTCCATTAGAACATAAGGTGTAAATACTATTTCAATAAAAAGGACCACTTTATATTCTTTTAACATTTTGTGAAATGGTCATTCATAAATATGAATGTATATTTGGTTAGAATATAAAGTAATTGAAATAACATACACACAAAAATATGATCAATCACTATTAATTTCCCACCCATTCGGGGAAATCTATAAAAGCTTGTAAGTAGTATTTACTATGTAACACAATGAAACAAAATGTGATAGCATATGCTATGCACCATAATGTGATAGCATACACTATGTAACATAATGATAGAAAACACCATTCAACATCATGTGATAGCATACACTATGTAACATCTTGCAACATAATGTGATAGCATACACTATGTAACATCTTGTAACATAATGCAAGATAAAACACCATGTCACAGCAGTCACAATGTAACATAATGTGCAATAGCATACACTATATAGATCATGCAATTTGAGCCAACGGTTACATGATCGACAAATCTTGGACAAAATGAAAGTGGTGACATTTTACACAACAATCGCACAGACTGGTTTAATGTATTAGTAACACTAGAATGAACCCAGTCCTAGATAATTAAAGGTGTAACACACAAGACATGTAACCAATGAGTAACCAATGAAAGTCAGGGGGCCTAATATGTACATTACAACTGCCAATGTGAAACTAAATAAAAAAAATAATTAACCCATCCACGATAATATATTTGTCATAGAACATGCATTACATGCGCTTTATTTTCTTAAACTAATAAGCAACAGCAGATCAGATTTAAAAATTGTGTAAATAATGGCAAATGGATAACATTTCTCCGTTTCTAATTAAGACAATAGCAATCAGATTACAGCATCAAGATTGAAATGGTGTAGCTGCAAATGACAATATGCTTGGTCAGCTGAGAATACGCACAATTGAAAATTAAATAAGTAAATATATAATCAATTCAATCTTAATTTAAAGGTACCGTAGCTGTTTAATTCCGAAACTGTTGCCAATTTTAAAAAATCATAGTTTTCACCTGTATCATGGTTACGTTCCGAGTTCTTACACAGAAATTATTATAAACTTATTTCCACAGAATTTTAAATTCTATGTACACCGATATAATGATAGAATAGATTTGTATATCGTTCGCTACAGTACCTTTAACACTGTCACTACAATATATATACGACTGCTTTATAAAGTGAAAACACCAGCATAAATATAATTTGGCATAAGAATATACATGTATGTGAACTTTTTCTTTTGCAAACCAGAATTGGCAATAAAATAATTGGACTTCTTTTGGTTCAGACGGAATTATTTGCCATTTCAACTTGCTAAATCAACACAAAATATTGACAACAAAATATATCTGTAAATATCTCTTTAACATTTTAGTGTATCAGACATCAACTCTAAACGGTTGATAATTTTTGCCCGAGCATATAACACAAAGAAGTTGTTTTTCCCCCGTATAATTATTCCAATACTTCCAAATTCCATCCAGCTACAAAAACTTGTGAAACCTTTGACATTTTGAATTTGCAAAATATTACAAAGTTATTACACTTGACCCCATTGTGATAGTAACACTATCTGGTTGTAGTAATAGTGCATTGTGATAATAACACTACATTGTAATAATAGTGCAAATACACACGTGTGATAATAATTACGAATATTATGGAAGACAAACATCTGGAAGAATCAACATTGTAAATAAACTTTAACTTATCCTAATTATGTGGAATAATGGTAAAACAATATGTTGGAGATACATAGTCATAACTAACCAGGATACAAAATATTCAAATATAGGTAAGGAAAATATATTCATAAATCATTTACAAGACTTGTACAAATTTTATATCGATAAATTTATCCAACACTGAAAATACTTATACTGTAATAAAATTATACAATGCATTAACTAAAATACTCTCAACACATGACATTTCTATAACGTAATATAATTGTTCAACTAAATTACTATAATATTACAGGAAGTCTGAGGTAATATAATTAAAAGATTGCATTCAGTATGAATCAAAATATGCAGGTTTTATTCCATTCACAATATAATATCTGAACTGCTCTAAATATTGGAGTTTAGTCAGGAACTATGTACAAACAGTGCTGTGATAGATCTGTGTACAACGTTGTCTTTTATTTAGCAAGACTGGCTCACATTGCGTAGCAAATTGGGCATCTTTACTGTTGCATATTCTTCTATCTCCTATAGACAAGCAGGTGTGTGTATTCAAACATAAATGACATAAAATCGGTAAATAAGTTATCTATGGCTATGCTGTGCATAAATCCGCTTTCAATCTTCCCCAACACTACATACAATTTAGTGCCCTTTTCTCCCCACATTTATCGGAAATATTTTTACATTACCATCACCATTGAAACACGGTTATATTTCACGTCATAGTAGGATCGTCCTAGGGCAAGTATTTGCACACACAAAAAATAACATTTATGTGACCAAAAAAAACCCACCAATAAAATAAGATTTAACATAACGACATAAAAATAATGAAAACTGTTCTATAGCGCCTCTAGCTTAATCTCTGCAGCACTAAAATGGTTAAATAAACAATGACCTTATGCTGAGGGCACACATTCTGAAATCTTTGAAAATATGTAAAATATGTAAAATAACTACTGAAAAGTTTCAATTATTGAATATGCAAATGAAATTGCACTGCACTGGGGAACCAATGAAGAGTCCGACATTAGAACAATAATCATTTGTATCCATATTCTATGAAACCACAGGATGTTCAATTGAAAGACAGAAATCCTTCTAAGTAGAAAAGCAGATTATCGTTAGTATTATGCACCCAGTCATGTGACTCGCAATCAAGTAGAAAGACACACAGTACCAAAAACTGACCCAAAATATTTTCCCCGCTGGATTAATCACATTCACTGCTCTGTACGGGCATCTGCAGTTGTACTGAGCGTATAAAGGGTTAAATTAAACCGATACCGCTTTGCGTAGTATAACCACTGCACGGCAACCAAGATAATAATAAATTGCTAAACAATCCACCCTTAGACCATAACCAGTTTTACATGTATTAGAACACACAGGACCACCTAGCCCATTGGCGTCTAGACCATATAGTAAATTGTGGCGTATGAAAATATTTGATTTTATTTTTGTTGGCAGTTCTATAAAATGAGGCCAAGATGAAAACAGACCCCAATATTGATATCAATCGCAAGACGACTACATAAACTATTACTAATCATTCTCTCTGCTGAAATACTTCCAACCAATTCTCTAATAGGGATCCTCCAGTTGACTCCAGCAGCAAAAGGGTTAAAACGACACGATATATGCCATCAAATTATCATGGTTTTGTGAAATATTCCTGTGTCTTTTGATACACTATTTCAAATTATGCTTTGTACAATTCAACTACGGTATTGTAGTAATCCTTTCACAGATTTTCACCATGGACTGGCTCAACCGACCAGGTGCCATGTTCCCAAAGCTATCGTACACCTAACAACATCGCTATGCCTCGGTGGAAGAACATTTCACTCTTTCGGGATCATCATTTTTTTTTCTCCACAGAGGCTTAACGATGTTGGTATGTACCTGTATACGATAGCTCCAGGAACATGGCCCCTGAACTGGCCTCCGCTCCACAGAACAATTGTAGCGCTACAGAGTCGTAACTCTGTGCCAACTCCATGCTACGTACAGGAGTTATACGACTCTCGTAGCACTATGATTGTTCTGTGGAACGAGCCCCTGACCATCGATCACTCGAGCAATATTACCCACTTCCTGATGACCACCTATGCAGGACTTAGTAAACAGATGGTGTAGATTCGGAGAGCTGTCCTGACAATATTCTTGGCAATGAGACGAAGGAAATTCATTATGGATGATACCTGTCATATGGAAATGCTCGCTTAAAAACATAATCATAAAATAAAAAATAACTAATATTTTTCTGGACAAATATTTGAAAATGCCATACATGTCGGTAATTAAACCAACTCACAACATTTGCCATTCACAGGATATGGTTGGTGGAATGTAAAACCATTCAGGGTCATTCAACGATCTCCATTTGAAAACATTATCTACACCTTGAAACCTGTACTTTTGGATACGAATACTATTAAAATTAATATTTCACACTAGTACAATTACACTTTTCTTCACGAGAAAGACAATGCTACTAGAATTGTAATTTCCTAGACATATATGCATTCTCAAGCAAGACAAATCTCCCCATAATATTCATGCATTGTAGTCAGGTCTGTGATGTCGGTTGAACAAAAATGACTGCAGTTTTAATTTGAGTCAAACTGCATCAAAATAAACGTAGTTAAATGAATTCCGATTTAAGTAACATTTACATCATTACATAATTTCACACACAAAAGAATAATGACAACAAACAATATGGTTATCAAACAGGAACACTAGTACTTTTGATAATGATTTGGATGGGTTTAAACAAATATTAATTATTATTTACCCATGGTATGAAAATAATTTTCGAGCACCAAACATCAAAAACTGAAAGTAAACATCTAAGGTACAAGTCTTGACTGCTTCTTTTTTTAATCTAATCACAAAACAGCTTGTTGCTCATAAAATTAGAACGTATTAAATGGAGTATTAAAGTCAAGCACTCCTTATATTGCCCGTTACTATATGGTTTTAACAGCCATTTGACACAATGGAAAAAAATACATTTCAAAATTAGCATTTCTACAGCAATTCTAAGAAGCATACATTATCCCTGATCATTCAAAGTAATTGATATTTAGAAAACCTTTCGTATTTATTGACCATATTTAAATCAGCATTGGTCCGAAACAGTTTCAAATCTGTGCACACATACATAGTTTGCGTAAATCTGTGATAATCAAATCATTTTGTGTGCAGCGCATGCAGATAAAAATGGGGAAAAATAGGTGATGCAACTTTATAACTTTCAACTGGATGCAAAAAATATGGCTGACTAGATTGATTATTATCAGAAAATATGTTGTGCTGGCCCCTGGTTCTTTCTCTGGTCGTTCTTGAAGGTGAGCATAGTGTAGGCCTCTTTCCGTACATTTGAGGTAAAGGGAGATAACTCGCCATCTCCCGATATGGAACATCAATCATGCATACTGCAACGATCTTCTTCATCTCAGTTCTCCCTCCTCGCCCTCTTCTTTTTACTTTTAGTGGGAACGGCCTCCCAGGGATCTGCAAATGTTAAATCATTCATCAATGTCAAGATCTGACCAGAGGAAGTGGAAATTATGGTAAGTCTAAAGATGCTTCAAAATTAATGTGCGTATTTATTTTGCGCCAAATCCATGGTTTAAAGTTCGCTCATCGCGCTACATCATTACCCCGGTCAATGGATCAATATAACGCCAGGGGTTTTCCAAACACGCAATCCTACGTCTCATACGCAAAATATGCAAGTTTGGACGCAGCAATGACGATAGCGCACATAAGTCTGTCAAATTATATTTTTAGACATATTCGGATTAACGATTCTGCCAATAAGCATGTAGGCGACATGAACTACTTTGGCTGACAATACACCTACCTCCAGCCCCTCCCATCTCGTCGAAGGTGACCGGCTTCTGTTGCTCTGCGCTAGCGGCGGCAGAAGCAGCACCGGCAGGGGAGGTAACTGCTGGAGCACTCGCTTCTGGAATCATCAAGTATGTGTTCATATTTTTAAAGTCTTGTGATAGACATACAGTATCTGGAAACATTAAGGTAAAAGCGAGTGATATTGTGCTTAACATTTCAGTGGGATTACTTCACACAAATTCAACGATGATGGGATTTAATTTAATAAAAATTAATTGTGTCAACAACAAAAATAATGTCTCAAAGATAATTAGTCTAATGAAAACCTTGTTAACTTACCAGACGAAGATGCTCCTTCAGTAGTATTTTTCTTTGGTGAAGATTCACCTATAGATTTTTTATCTTTTTTATCTGATGTATTACTTTCTGATATTTTTGTTTTTCTATCAACTTCTGTTATCTGAAAAGATAAAAATGAACAAAATTGATTATTGTACCAAATTGGTTCTTAAATAAATGGCTAAATAGTTCACAAATTAGATGCCACTAGATTTTTTTGTGATTTTTTCTTTTTGTATTGGGGTTTAAAGTCGCTTTCTAGAATCTTTCACTAATATCACGACATGTCAGTTTAGGGCAGGAGGAAACCCGCAACATCCGTAGCGCTGAATGTTGCAGTAAACCTGCGAGCACCGGCTGGTACTGATAAGACCAAAGATGATAACTGCATTGCCACTCCTATCAATATCGCGTCAGAAAGGTAACTTTTGCGAAGAAGATTGATGCCGGGCCCCCTGTGATGGGATTTGAACCTGGAACCTTTGGCTCCGCAGTCCAACGTTCTACCACTGCGCTACATCCCGCCCATAGATGCCACTAGATAATAGGATTTATAAACTATGATTGTAAATTGATATATTTTATGTCTGCAGGAATAACCTAGGAGTTTAGAAAATAATATCTTCCATGAGTGATGTTAACCCTCAGAGCGCCATTCACGTATATATATGCCACTTGCCCATTTCAATCGACGTCAAATTAATGTGGCGATCTGAGGGTTAATACCTACATAAACAAATTATATTCAGAAAAGTTAGTTTATCAGAAAAGTTAGTATGGTACCTACTTTTTCACTTTTCTCTGAAGTATCCTTATTCTTATTTTTTTTCGGACTTTTAACAGCTTTCGGTTCGTCTTTGGCTGGGGGTGTAGTCTTGACCTCTGGTTTGGGTTCAGCTGCTTTGGGAATGTCTTTTACCTCTGAACTTTGACCTTCAGATGCCTTTTTAGCGTCTTTCTTAGATTTAGCCTTTTTCTTTGGGCTGACATCAGTAAATTCCTGCAAGTAGGCAAGTATAATTAACCCTCTCCCTGCTGGATTAGATACTGGTACATCCCCTTGGACATGTTGGAGGCATCTCTGGTTGCCTTTCAGCATGGAAAGGGTTAATAATACATAGGTAATGACCGAGGAGACGGTTTCTCGTCATCTACGAGAAACCAGTCTCCGAGGTTATTAACTGTTTTAAATCATGGCATCAAAACCAAGTTCTATAATGCTAGATTTAC
>JAUTBR010215732.1:0-13645 GCA_032361205.1 Pseudorimula midatlantica | reverse complement strand
GGAGATTTAAAGTTTGTTGTTGTGTTTTGTGGCGTAGGCTGTCCTCTGTACACTGTGAGGGAGGAAGTTCTGGAGAAATACGATTCTCTGTCTGACAAGGAGAAGAACGCCATCTGTACCACGCTCTTCCTCTGTCTCAACTGGTTCATAGAGGTCAGTACTGTGTCAATAATAATAGTAGTTTTCTTTTCGTTTAGAGGAGATAATTAAGATCGCCTTTAATCACAATTAGGGGCGGGTAGTAGCGCATTGGTAGAACGTTTGGACTTCTCAGCCAAAGGTCCCCAGTTCAAATCCTGACCCAAGGGGCCCGGCATCAATTTTCGCGAAAGTTATATTTCTGATACGATATTGATAGGATGCACTGACTGTAGTGGCAATGCAGTTGTCATCCTTGGTGTTGTCAGTACCAGCCAGTGCTTGCAGGTTTACTGCACCGTTCAGCGCTACAGATGTTGCGGGTTTCCTCCTGCCCTAAACTGACAAGTCGTGATATAAGTGAAAGAATCTAGAAAGCGACGCTAAACCCCCAATTATATTTTTTAATCACAATTGGGCCGTTCCTTTCATTGTGGTACAGTGTTCAGAGTGCTCCGGACGAACAATTTTGTCAAGGTATTGAAACTGCACACTGGCCGTAAACTGTCCAGTACAGTGACGTTGCTCATCTAAGGACACTCTTTGTCGCCATCTTGCCTGTACGAGATATTGGCGAGCTGTTCCTTTCACTCAGTAAAGTGACGTCGCCTCTCCGAGAACATTATGTTCAGTTGAACTGATCTTGGTGGGCTTCTGTAATCGTTTCAGCTGGTAAACTGCTTCGCGGCCCAGACGAACCCTGAGATGAAGGGCAAGGTCATCATACGGCTGCAGAACATCACGATCATTCAGAAGACGCTGGAGAAATGCCTGGCTTGTCAGTATCATGCATACTACTTCTCCGTAACTAATTGTCTGAAACAAATTGTATTTATTTATTTTATTTTTCAAATTGATCTGTTTCAATAGTCGATCTTTAACCATTAACATTTGACCCTAGTATCTGCGGTTCCTTCACCCCTGATTAGATTTCAGCCAGAAATTGAAATTGAATCCATATTTCAGTGGATAATTATAACATTCTCGCCCATTGTCCCATTTTGGGAGATTAATATTTGTTTCATAATGCATAAATCTGTTGCCATTTTTTAAATATCTATAATTCTTTCTTTTTTTTAAAGTAGTGTTAACGTGTACATTCTGATGTGTACCAAATATGACAATGTTGGTACTCCATACATTTTAGCCACGCCTGGCTTCCGACCTCCAGCTGCAAACTTTGACCTCGAGGACATCCAGCAATCAGCGACCCCTAGTGTCAGTGGAGTTGAAACCAAGAAGAGAAAAAAGAAAACGGGCAAAAAGTGGGTGCATTGTTTATACTTGATTTTGCTCATTTCATCTTAGCAGTCCCGTTTATGTTTTTAGTGGAATGTGATTTTAGGATGGAGTTGCTGGTAACAGTGCAAAAAGACAAAATTATGATTTTATTATTTTCAAATCGTCTCGCCAAAGGGCAAGCTCTTTTGTTTTGCTTGTTCATAACTTTGTTAACATGTTGCGATTAATTTCTTCATATGCAGAAAACGGAACAATAAAGAGAATTCTGCAACTGACTCAGATGAAAACAGCAGGGATTCAACTCAATCAGTGAGTTTTTATTTTTCCAATTTAAATTTAAGATTATTTAAAAAATTTAATATTTTAATTTATCATGTGATAAAAATATTCCATGATATGTTTTTGACAATTCGCTGAAATATTTGGAATGTATATGTACAGGAGGGCCAGAAAACCAGCCAATCAGCAACCACGCAGCAAAAGGAGGAGGAGTCATTGGAAAAAACTGTCAATCTGTCCAGTTATACGCAACACTTTCGGTAAATTAAAAATGTAATGGTTCAAGTACCAAACATTTATTGCAGTTGTACTTAAATGCATAGGCGACATAGTTATTGTTGATTGTATTAAGAACTCTTTATTAATTCTTTTTTACTAACATCTAATGTAATGACGTGTGTATATTTTTCTGTTTGTATTCATAGAGAATTAGATATCGGAGTCTTCACAATACTTAACACAGGGATGATAACTAAAGCTGCCCTCGATTCAGAAATGAACACCAAGGTAGGAACTACTACTGCGAGAATATGACCAAAATAATACTGAAAATGGAGTAAACCCCCAAAAAGTCCAAACCAAACCGTGTATGAAATACAACTGACTGCCATTCACTGCCTCAGAAATATGTATACAACTTTACAAGGTTCCCCTGCTTGGCATTTGCCAAGGACTGGTCTACTCAGTTAACCCTCTGTCATGCTGGAGGCAACTGGAGATGCCCTATAGAGCAGTTTATGTGCCTAATCCAGCAGGGAGAGGGTTAATACTGTACCTGAGGGAGATGTTCTTGTTCTACCTGCTTCCGGCTATTCAGTGTCTAATGCAAGCAGGGCATGTATACACAAAACAGGCCAGTCGTGATATGAGTGAAATAATCTTGAAAGCGGCTCTGACCTCCAAATTCAACCAGCTAAGATGATAGCTCTCAAAATAAACAGAATTAAGCTTATTGTCCATATACATATGTCTGAATAAACATGTTGCAAGTAATTTCGATGCGAGCCTCACTTTGACTCTGTTACCTAGGCAACCGTGGACCTGCAGATACAGCCTCCGCAACTCGAGTTCCTGCTGCAGGATCTCAGTCGGAAACTTAGCCACGCTCTGCTGGCCTCCGCGGCTAAACGCAGAACTTTCCTCAAGGTGAGACAGTCATTTCGCGGCTTTAGTGTTTATGAACAATTCCATGCATCTTTGCAGCTAACTGCAGAAACTTACCTTCAGACACGTTCACAAAACTTACCATTCTGATGCAATATTGATAGAATGCACTGTCTACACCATGGCAATGCAGTTTTCATCCTTGGTATATCAGTACCAGCCGATGCTCGCAGGTTCACAACTGCATTTGTTGCAGGTTTCCTCCTGCTCTAAAACTTATTTTAAAAAAACACCAGGCCCCTGTTTCACAACAGTGTCCTAACTAGTTAGGAGCTCCTAACCCGAGTTATCACCTCCTGAAGTGTTTCACGACGACGTCACAAGTCGTATCGCTTCTAAAATTGGCATCTAACTTAGGCTGCGTCCTAACTTTAGGTGGCCGTCGTGAAACAGGAGCCTGATTTATTTCTTATTTCTTGGTTTGTCTTCTTTTCCAGAAAGTTGTTTCAGTATCAAGTTCCTTGATTGAATGTCGACTTGAATAATCTCTTTGAGATTTTGCACGTGCTGTTATGTTCAACAGACAAAGGGAGATAAGAGCATTGGGTTCTGTCACCTGGACCAGTACAGCCCTAAGGTGATCACCACAAACATGGTGCAGTTGTTGCCCGCCATCTGCAACCATCTGGAGGGAAGCAGCGCCTTCTTCCAGGTGGGTAGCCATTGACCTATCACGAGGCCACGCCCCCTCCAAATGTCAATCAATCTTTGTATCACGAAGCCACGCCCCCTCCAAATGTCAGTCAATCTTTGTATCACGAAGCCACGCCCCCCTCGAATTGTCAATCATCCTTTGTATCGTGAGGCAATGCCCCCTCGAAATGTCAATCATCCTTTGTATCGTGAGGCAATGCCCCCTCGAAATGTCAATCATCCTTTGTATCACGAAGCCACACCCCATCGAAATATCAGTGTGAATTACCAGTAACTGTATATATTTTCTAGTAATGGACTGGTCCATTTTTCTTTCAAAATAGAATTCATATCTTCTTTAAACATGTAATGATAATTGTATGTTGTGTTTGCCACACATAGGGCTATTATAGGTTAGGTCTTACATTTTCTGATTTTTTAATTTTTTTTTAGTAAAGACTTCATTGACTATGCTGACTTTACTGGAGGTTAACAATATTAAGATTAACATTAGGCTAAGCCTAAACTACTGGAAAACTTTTAATTCTTGCCGACTAGAAACAGACAGTTGTAAAACTTACAATGCTAAACATGTTAAACTTGACGACATTATCTGCAAATGGGTAAGAAATAGGCCCACTGTCTATTTTCTATTAAAAACATTTTCGAAAAGGCTGGTTACGGTTTGTATTTATGGTCCCTGAAAACATATGGTATGTCCTTGAAAAGTCCTTGAATTTTATGGGTCCTTGCCTGTATGAACCACGGATTCCTTCACTAGTATTCACTTACAAACATATTTCCGACAGACGCTGATATCGGACAACGACGGCTTGGTGGATGGACCAGGAAGTAACAGTGCAGACGCCCAGCTCATTGGATCCTGCTTCAAACTTCTACTGCAGTCTCTCCTGTCACTATTCTCCTGGTAACAGGGGAGCCAACTCCCGATCACTTGTTTCACTTCTATTTATTTTCAATGGGTTTTTTTCATTTTATTTATTTTTTCATATTTTATTACATTTTTTTTTCATATTTTATTACATTTTTTTTCACAGTTAATAGACATTCATATCAACATCATGTGATTATCAGATGATTTCCATTATGGCATTGAGAGCTTTCGCCAGTTTCTCTCGCTATGCATATCCAACTAGACTGAGCATAGCAGATTACTGTTTAACATCTGACATGGGCGCAATGATAGAATGTTTGGATTTCTGAGCCAAACATCTGAGTTTCTATTCCTGTCCCGGGAGTCTGGCATCAATGTTTGCGAAAGTTAACCTTTCTGACGCGATATTGATAGGATGTGCTGTCTGTAGAGTGGCAATGCAGATATCATCCTTTGGTCTTGTCATTACCAGCCGGTGCTCGCAGGTTTACTGCAACATTCAGCATTACAGAAGTTGCGGGTTCCCTCTTGCCCTAAACTAACGAACAGTGATATAAGTGAAAGAACCTTGAAAGTGCTATAAATTCATAACAAGAAAATGACACGTGTAAATAAAATAATTTTTATTTTAAATTATTATTTTTAAATGACACGTCACACAATCATGAAGTATGCCCATAAATATCAAACATTTCAATTTAACCTCATCGTTCCAGGAATGGGTTTGTAATGGCTGAGAACCGGCAGCTGTTGAAGGACGGTCTGAATGTTTTAGTGGTCCGCATCAAAACTACCAGCACGTCACAGGCATCCTTTCAAGACCTCGTCAGGTAAAGATCATACTTTCCTAGCGACTAATA
The DNA here is from genome assembly GCA_032361205.1 of Pseudorimula midatlantica. Classification (NCBI taxonomy): domain Eukaryota; kingdom Metazoa; phylum Mollusca; class Gastropoda; order Lepetellida; family Lepetodrilidae; genus Pseudorimula; species Pseudorimula midatlantica. The sequence goes on along the minus strand of JAUTBR010215732.1, from coordinate 8,434 downwards.
TTTGCTTTTTATTAAATTATTTCTTTTCATAATTTTAGTCAGTCATCACTTTGTGATAGAGGAATATATTTTTTAACATTTTATGACCATTTTTATAAATGCAATATATTGCAATTGACATACACATATTACAATATATATATATATTTTAAAAACAAAACAATTCTGCAATACACAGCCCTAATATTGAATATTTGTTTTCAGAGGAGTTTTGATTTCCCCCTACAGGTCTCCGATATCTCTGCAGTGCTGTAGAACACGACATTAAGCAGTACATCTCTCACAGTATGTCGACTGTTTTCTTATATATATATATATTACAGAGGGGCGTTCAAGTACTGTGTGAACTTCGCGGCCACCGTCCCCAATCTTCCCTCTGCCGTCACCCTGCTTCGTCTTCTCATGTCGTTGACGGAGAAATCTGACTTGCCAGAACTCAGCGTAAAAGTTGGTGAGGCGATAATTACAATAATCCTAATAATGGAATAACATTAATAATACCCCCAAAATGTAATTAATAATAATATGGCATTACATGCAGGGTCATGTTTTTGTTGTTTCGTAGCGGAGCTTGCAGGGGATTTCTTGAAGAGAGAATGGCTGGGAAGTGACGGTCAGCGAGAGAAGGGCGCCAAACATAACGAACAACTTCAGATTGTCATCAAGTCAGTCCAGCTGCCATTAGGCTGCCTATATTTTATTCTAATTGTCATGTACGGGTGAAATATTCCCACTGCAACGTAAATCACTAATTCAATCAATCTAATCGGACTCTACTCAGTGACCCCGTGACAATAATAAGATTTCGTTGGTGTAACAGCTACAGTAAAACAAAATTATCGAGTAAATAAAAAATAAAAATTTAATAGATAATTAATTAAAATTGTAAGCAGATATCTGTGGAAAGCAGCATTGACCTCTGACACCAACAACAACTTCCTGTGCACAGAACGTTCCTGGTGTATTCAGAAGATTCTCTGGACGCCATAGAGGATGTAACCAAGGGCGCGAGAGAGCTGATTGAGACGGACAAGACTGGCTGCTCCACTACGTACCCCGCCCTGACAAAGTGAGAGTCACGTGTATATTTGTAACCTTTAAGTACCTGGGATGCATTCAGGCTGCACTACTGTTCACTACACTAATTTACTTTTCTACAAAGTAGTGGCTGGCTGAATGGGTTCTACAAAACACTACATGGTCCAAACCTGTAGTGAAGAGTAATGGTGTGCTCCTTTCTAATGTTCTCGTACATGTCTAGTACATGTTCTGTTCTTTAGAATGGAGTGAGCCAGCACAGCACAGAGTAAATTGCCAGTGGCAGCCATGTTGGATTGATTACTGTGCGGTCTGCACCACCTATTTCACTGGTACATGTCCCAGACAGAAATTACACCGTGGTTCTGCTCCTTTCTAACCACGCATGTCCAAGACAGAAAGTACACACAGCACAGCTAGAAAGGAGCACTACCTAGTACTACATATGCTGGCTGAACGGCTTCTGTAGAACTGAAATGTACTATGTAGTGAAAAGTAATGCACCCTGAACGCACACCAGTATCTAGATGATCTCAGCTGAGTGATGTTTTACGTGGATCATGTAGGCAGTCCTGAGTGCATATCGCACTGGTGATTGACCTCGCTGAATCGGGGAGTACGTTCACGTGTTGATTGGGGCATGAGTATTCTTTGCCTTTGACTTGAAATTCATGTACTCAACTCAACACTGGAATCAAAAACAGCTATATTTAGCATAATATATCTCACATGAATCATATTTAACCCTCTCAATGCTGCGCAGTATGACATTTATAGCTTCCATCAGTATGAAGAGGGTTAACATCCAACACAATAACAATGCCACATTCTAGTTTAAAGTCGGCGTCTCGGTTGAAATTGAAATGTTTTTCTTGGCGTATGTTGACATTTGTTTCCACTTTCTTCCATGAACAGGGCAACGTTTACTGTCTTCTTTCGAGTGTTGTTCAGCGAGCTGATCGAGGTCATCAAACGTATACCTGCTGGAAAACTTAACGAAGACAGAGATGTTAGTAACAGTCCATCAGTACCAGTCGGTGCTCACAGGTTTACTGCAACATTAAGTGCTACAGATGCCCTAAACTGACAAGCCATGATTACGCATTAGTGAATGAATCTTGAAAGCTGCTCTCTATACTCCAACTAAAAAAATTAATAATAATAAATACATAAAATAACAAAATTAAAATATATAACATTAAATTATGATTTAAAAAAAGATAAACTTAACCCTCTCCCTACCCTAAAGAACAGTGACTGTCTAATCCAGCAGGGAGAGGGTTAAATATGTTAAATGGTTCTGAACTCCTTAACAAATTAACCAACGAATATCGCTTGGTAGAGGATGTTTATCTGTTATATATCCAAGTTATGTGCTTGCAGCGTTCAGTGCAGGTGAAAGTTTTCTTGCCGTTTCAGGAGAAAGTAGAAAGATTGCTGCGCTGGAACTCGGCGGTGAAGATCCTTCATATCTTCGTCAATCTCGTTAAGGTATGTAGCCAACATGGTGGACATCGCGTGTATGGGTGAAAGATTCCCGCTGTGACGTTAAGTAATAAATCACTCACTCACCCACCCACCCAGATAACTTTAAAAGAATTGTCTTGATTATGATCAAATGTTTTTATTTAGAATGATAATGTAACACAATTGTTGGCACGTTGATGTGCACTCATTTTGTATTGTCCATATTGAATTGTGATGAGTTTCAAATAATGATTGAATTTTATTATGTGATGTATTTTTTCATCTGTTTTTGTTTCATTGTTATCTGTTTTTGTTTCATTGTTATCTGTTTGTATTTTTGCAGACATTTGATGGCAGGTCAAACCTAGGTACAGCATTAAAGGTATGACGACTTTGACTTTGAGATTATCTTTATTTAAATTGTCAGCATATTTTAAGCAATAGGAATTAAATATCAAATGGATGCATTTTTGTCCCTATCTGAAAGTGTATCGTTATGTGAACCAACAGATTTAGTAGGCATGAAATGACAGCAACGATGTGTGCATCAGATATGCAGGATAAATAAGTCTGGGTTTTTATTTATGAGGTATTATTCTCCTTCCTCCTTTTGTTACCCAAGGAGGTTGCACCCTTTCCTCCTTAGCCTTCTCCCTTCTGAATAAAATCAAAGTATTCTATTTCTGCATGTGATCAGGCCTTCAGCAAGGAGAGGGTTAACAGGATAAATAAAGACTATTTACTTTATTGTAACTATCATCCTTGGTCTGTCAGTAGCAGGTGCTGGCAGGTTTACTGCAACATTCAGCGCTACAGCTGTTGCAGGTTTCCTACAGCCCTAAGCTGACAAGTCGTGATGTAACTGAAATAATCTTGAAAGCGGCTCGAAACCGAAATTAAGAAAATATATATATTTATATTCATGTTCGTCTACTTCAGTATGGACGCATGTTTCTGGACGTGTTTTTGCGTCAAGGCATGCCGTTGTTGGACTCCATGTTCAAGACTAACCGCGAGGACGTACAGAGTCTACTGAAGAGCTTCCAGATGAGCACGAGGGCGCTACACCACATGTCCAGCCACTCGAAGGTAGGTGGCGCTACGCCACATCACCAGTCACTATAATTCAGGTAGAGGGCACTCCACTTTGATCAGTCACTCTGCGCTACGCCACTTTGGAGTTGGTGCATGTATACATGAATTATACAAAAATATTTCTTAATATCCCACACCTTTACAGGGTTAAAACTTTAAAACTTATGCACCCAAATAATTATATAAATAATAAAACATGAACATTCTATCAAAGTGTTCTATTTCTGCGTGTGATCGGGCAACTAAAGTTGCCTTCAGCAGGGAGAGGGTTAAATATTAGGAGAAATGGATCGGGGCCACCAGGCGAGTGTGAACTTCTAGCCCTGCCTTTACAAATATGAATATATTTCAGATCATCCGAGACACGTTGCTGACAAACCAGGTACCACTGTTGAAGCGAGGTCTGGAGACGTTCGTGTACAGGGTCAAGGTCATGCTGACACTCAACAAGTGCCTGGAGGCTTTCTGGATGGGAAACCTGAAAAACCGCGACTTACAGGTACTAAGAAAACCCAAAGCATGTAGGAAGTGGACTGCACACATGCGCAAACCGATTTACTGATATTTTCCTACGAAATTGTTCAACCAGGCACTACTTTGTAGAAAGGTAGCGCAGTGTAGTGTAGCGATAAGTAGTTCATCATGAACGCAGCCCAGGCCTGAGCCTCCTCCCAAAACTGTAAAACTAGTTCTATAATGTATTAACCCTATCAATGGCAGGCATTGTGACAGTGCATTAACACACATCGGTATACTCCTAAGGGCGAAGAGATTCTCACCCAGATGTCGGTGACCACTGACAACAGCGATGACGATGATGCTGCCGTTCCCGATGACGACGAAGAGAGTGAAGTGGTCAGTAAAAAACCATCCCTTAACTTCCACCTTTAACCCTCTACCTGCTTTTTTAGGCACATTCACGGCTCTTTAGGGCATCTCTGTATGCCTGCAGGATAGAGAGGGTTAAGAGTGTATGTGTGTGTATTTGTACAATTCTGTAATTTTGTAACATTTTGAGATATACCAAGAGGCAAATATTCAAAAAGTGAAGCAATCTCTTAGAATTCTTTCAATGCATAGCAGTGCAAGTGGTATTGTAAAAATACCACCCAGTAATTCATTTATTCAATTTTTCCATCATTCGGGGATTTATGCTCAACCGCAGTTTGTAATCAACTCTCTCAATCTGCTCAGGCATGGCAATTTTCCGCAGATCCACACATTTATTTGTCCATGGGTCCATTTGTCCATTGTCCAGCCCCCAGATCCTGGGCTTGTTTTCCGATGAAATAACAAAATTGTCTTGTTGCCATACTTGCCTGCTGGATTAACCCTCTCCCTGCTGAATTAGGCACCGTCACTGCTTTTTAGGGCATCTCCGGTTGCCTACAGCATGGAAAGAGAGTTAAGCACATGCAATCCTCTTTAGGGAATCTATAGAGTTGTCTTGAGCATGAATAGATTTACTGGACAAAAGTGGACATTTCTTACATTTTTCCAGGAGATGGACAACCAGAGTGAGGCTGGAGGCGACAGCAAAGATGCAGCGGAATCGGAGAACGAGGGCTCCTATAGTGAAGTCTTCTGAAAACACCAGTGGTCTCCCTTTGTGCAACCTCTGGTATGAGTTGTCTACCCTGTGCCATGTCCAATGACCTATTGGACTACATGCACTGATATGATGAAATGAATTGACATTGAAAAGGAGACGAGAGATACTAGGGGCGTTGCCCTAACTGATCTGTCATGGTATGAGTTGTCTACTGTGTGCCATGTCTGCTCATTAAGACCTACGTGGACTATGTGGACTGATACGATGAAACGAGTGGACTGATACATTGAAAGGAGACGAGAGATAATAGGGACGTTCCACTGGCTGATCTGTTATGTCTGTACCGAGTGAAAGGAACAGCTTGCACACGTATCACTCAATCAAGATGGCACTTATCGCGCAAGTAAGACTGCGGAAGAGTGGCATTAGATGTGTGACATCACTGTGCTATTCCTGTTTTGTGTGCAGTTTTGTTCCTTTGACAAAACAGTGTCTATCTACAGAGTACTATGAACAGTTCTACAGTGAAAGGAACGTCATCAGTGCATATTGCAACATGAAAAATCTAGACGTCTTGTGAAGAATGATCATATTTTTTCACATTGTATGCATGAACATTGTATTCATATATTGTATAAACGATATATATATATATTTAAAACATTTTTGTTAACTTTACGAAACGGCAGGTTTCAAATGTGATGGTCTACAAAAGATATATGCAACAAAATTAATGAAATAGTGCTTTAAGTCGCAGTGGGAATGTCTCACCCATACACGATGACAATATACAGCAGAATCTCTGTATGTGATCCATGTGGTGTTGAGAAGTTTCATATGCTGGGAAATGTATGAAAATGAGATCTCCCTTGGTTCATATGCGTCATGAGTACGATTTCATGCTCAATGCTCGGGACTTGGATTTTTTCATATTCTCCAGACATTTCATTGAAGACAGAAAATATCAATGCTTCCAAGATAATAAACAATTTTCTTTGGAGAAAAAACAATACCGGTAATGACAAGTTACTAGATTCAAGACATGAGTTTATTTACAGAAAATATATGAAAATCTAACAAAATATTCATGTTCCTTCTTCAAAAGTAATAGCACAAACATGCACCATGTGTAATAAACCCTTTCCATTCTTTACATACATATACAAATAATCATGCTGCCAAAGCAAAGTTTGTACAAACAGTTTTGAAATGTAATTTGTACAGAATATTTCGGATTTGAACAGTAATGTACAAGAATACAGGTGACTTTTCTATTTACAAAGGCAGTTGTTTGTTGTTTTCACATTCATGAAAGAGACATTCACATATATTGCAATATTTTAATTTCAGAATCATTGTATTTTAGAGTGAGTGAATATGGATGTCGCTGCGGGAATCTTTCACCCATTTGCAACGATTGTATTTTATAATGATGGAACATAAAACTTTGAAAATGAGTATATTCTTACAATTAATATACTACCTAAATCGATTGAAAAATTGTTTGAAAATTGTAATTTGTAATCTGAATAGATTATCCTGTATTGGATGAAATATACACACACAAACTAAAGATTTTAATTATCTCCTCTTTTCGTGAGTATACTTAGCCAGCCTTCTCTTGTTCCATAGTAATTTTAACATCTATATGACCCTGTTTATGAGTGTTTTGAAGAGCTGAGTATCAAGAACAAGAGAATAATGCAATAAGAGATGCCTGGCTAAGCAAACGAAAAGAAAACACATTTTTAGTTAACACTTTCATGAGATGGCATGCTGATTGAGACATTCAAATACAAAATGCACCGTATGAAGGTCAACTTCAACCTGGCATTGTTTGCAATTATTTTCAGCCAAATTTGACGTCATAATTGAAATGTTCAATGGCACCAAGTTCACAAAGGTCAAATTCACTTGTAATAAAGTTCACGTTTCATCCTACATTAGGGTAAAAGAATTTGAGCTGTCAATCTCACATTGAGTGACAGTACCATCAGCCAATCAGAAAAGGTTTGGCATCACTATATTTTCCATATGGAAATGTCCAGCAAACTATTAGTAAAAGCATAATGCAGATGACAACTTTGTGTTAATGTATAAATGATAATGGTGAAAATATTCATTGAAGTGAGTGAGTGAATATGGAGTTTAACGTCGCTGCGGGAATCTTTCACCCATTTGCGACGAATGCATTGAGGAGTGCCAACAGGAATGTCCTTGATTGATGCTATCGTCTGTTTACATTCTTTAAATGCAACGACACTCGACAAGACATTTCAAGGCGGATTTGGTGTCACAACTACGTTTATTGTTTATGAATTATCATTGTCGACACAGTATGATCCTTACAACACTGGTCAGACACCAACTGAACTTATTTTTTAAATTACAATTACAAATAAATTTTATTAAATAAATACATTTTTTAAATTGAAAAAGTGAATATTTTCAGTATCAATACCTGAGGGTTCCAAGTATAATGAGCATTACCATAAAAGATTCCAATTAGAAAATCAGTTTAATGATCTCCCACGTTTTTATGGACTTCTAGGAGTAGTTTTCTACGCAGTAATTATCTTGTGATAAAGAGTCAAGCGATGGATCCAGCGGATAGGTTTTAACCTTCTCAGTGTTGGAAGAGAGATGAGATTCCCTATTATACAGGATGATGATGAACCCATCTGCTAGCTCTTTAACATAACAGTTGGAGGCAATACGAGATTCCCTACGGCCATGGATATGAATGGAATGCCGGATCTTCCAGATCTCACAGATTTTGAGGTGGGTGTGTCATAAAGTTTGCTATGAAATGTATCGATACCCCTGCTTGGTAGATTATCTGAGTAAATACTTTATGAATGAAAAACAAAACAAAAACTTCAAATGACATAGACACCAATATTTGGTACATGATCTCCGTAAGTACTCTATGGAATGAAAAACAAACAATCTTCATTTTCTTAGTTTGTCTTATTTAAACAGAAATTAATAAATAAATAATCTGTTAATTAGAAACTAGTTTGACTATTATTTCAGGTAGATAGGCGACATCAAAAAGACAGCACAATGGTGTATACCGTTGAATGTGTGAAGATATATTAGCACTAACACTTCGTTCCATTCACTCTCCAGACATGTCCAATCCAGGCCCCAAGTCTACGAAACCTTTCCGAGTACGATTTCATGCTCAACTGAACGTTTTGTTCATTAAAGGCATAATATCACAGTCTGACACAAATTAAGTTGTCGTTTTGGACCGAATTGTAGTTTACAATGCAAAGT
>JAUTBR010215731.1:0-24301 GCA_032361205.1 Pseudorimula midatlantica | reverse complement strand
AAACATTGCGTTCATACTTCGATGAACGAAATGTTCTTAGCTGGCATTGTGACGTCACGTTATATATGACGTAATCTTATACTTGAAGTCGGCAAACTATCAATGCGCTGATTTTAAAATGTAGACTAAAATCATTGATGCATTATGTCAGACTATTAAATCAAATAATTCCCCACCAATTTATTATGGTATTTATTTATAAGGATTGACTGGAATATATTTTGCGTTCATCGAGGTATGAATGTAAAAACCGATGTGCAAATTTTTGCAGTTTGCATAATGAAAGTGGAACATGTAGAATCTTACTATATATGTTGTGAAAACTAAGGAGTATTGGATATGGACAGCTATAATGGAATCTCAACACATACATTGATTGGTGTAACACTGTGAATGGCGCTCACTGGAGCATGGGGGTATACTATTTGTACTTTTAATAAAGATTTTTATGGATTTAGTAAAATATCTGATGTTTTTTTCACAAATCTGCGTATAAATTTTGAGCTTGAGTATGCACAGATGAAATTGATTTCACAAACATTTTGTAATCCATCATCGCCTGTTAATAGTGATCTTGCAAAAATGATCTTGCCACTAATAAGTTCATTATTAAAGGGACATTTTGAAGTAACGTACTTATGCCAATTTTCTGGAAAGTTTGATACCAGATTGGTGGTACAGATGGTTAAATATACACATGGATGTATATACTTGTTTATTACATGTAGGAGTGTGTATGCTATATTGCACCCCACATCATACTATAGTCCCTCCCATAGTGTCAGGGTGACCTTAGGCTTTCCTTGGTTACTGCACAACCACCGATTTGTGCTATTGCAAAGTCAGTTTTCACTCAGATACATGGTAGGGGCAAAGTCCTTCTCCAAAACTGACCATGGCCATTTCATCCTGCAGATTGTTCAGAGTACACAAGCACCTGAGTAATGGCCAGGAATAGAATCCAGAGATCTGCATACTCATAGGATTCCTGTGACCTATTTCTGGCTGTAGCTCCGCCCACTGTGAGGCTCCATATGGGAGTGCTCAGAACTTGACCCAGAAATAATTATAGGTGTTGGCCTATGGCTGTGTGCTTGCATGAGCGTAGCTGCCCATTAGCAGATAAGCAGCCGATTCCACATCAATTTCCTAGCTAATGTTATTTTTTAAACAAAACAAAAGCATATAGTATAGTTACAGTAATGGCGCTTCCATGTTAAAATACCCCTAGCTACGAGCCTGGTTTATCATGTACTTTTAGTATCCTGGGTATTGTTTCTGGAAGCTCTCTTAGCACTCTCTTAAGCAATGTATTAGCTATCGGCAAAGAGAGTGCTATGGTCCCTTTACGGCTAAAAGAGCTTAGAGAAACGATACCCTGTATTATATTGATATGAAAAATGTTAATATTTATTTGTAAATTGAAAGTTTTAGTCTTTAAATATAAAAACATTTATATTTGTTTAATGTAATATGCATGTGTCGATTGATTTATATGTAAATAATTAACTAGTATTAATTAATGATTTTGGTTAGATTAAGTATAAGCGTATTCATGTATTCAGAATAACTACATAATATAACTTATGAAGAATAAACATGTGTGTCTTTAAGTTCAGTATTGCTAGAGGCATGGACTGTGATAATTACCCAGGGGCTTGTTCCACAAGCTGATCTAAGAGTCATAACCCGAGGTCTATACCTAATATAGAGTTGCATCTCAAAAAGCTACAATCCTTCTGTGCACCAGGGGCCCGTTGCACAACTCCCTTGTAGGCTATTGTAAGGCCACACTTTCTATTGTGGTGGGAGCCCAGTTACAACTATTGTAGCGCTACAAGAGTGTCGTGCAACGGGCCCCAGATGGTGTTAGTAGTGGTGTTTAGACTACCAGTATCAATAGTCTCACAAGGTGAAAGTAAATACTTTAAATATAATTTATATTGATTTATATGAAAGGAGATGATGAAATTCTTTACCCTCTGATAATCTAGACTTGATATTTCCAGACAAACAATTTGTACTTTTATTGGTTTATTACAATTAAGAAAGTTATCTAGAAACACCAAAATAAATAATACATATAAATAACAACTATTTTTCGTACATCTTGAAAATATATTTGACTATCTCATTGATGTTGCAACAGTTGTCACTGTATGGCATCTAAATAATAACGTGAAATATTTCTGACATCACTGATGATCATTATTGATCAGTAAACAGAGACTCTATCTTGGATTTGTATAGTTTTTAAGCATCTCCCTGCTGGATTCAGTACAACTGCTAGTGTACTCTTAGCTCTTCAGCACAGCCAAGGCTAGTTAGTCCATGTATTGATTACACAATACATCTACATCCACATCCTACATCTACATCTCATGTTTACTTAATATTGACTTTTCATTTATTTTCGGTCGTCTGACCATTTCTAATCCACAATTATTATTATTTTTATATCAGAATCAACCGACTAGCCAAAATATCAAATTATATTTATTTATTTTTGACTGTACCTGAGCCAAAATTATCACAGAAAAATCTGTAACCCAGGGAATCAGATAACTACAATCTAATCAATAAAATTACCCTGTTATTGTATTACTCTCTAAATGTGTTATTGTTAAATTAACACTACATGTACAAGGAAACACTATTTAGAATTGTAATGTTAAATCTTACTATCAGAATATTACAGTGTTATCATGATTATCTATGAAAAAAACCCAGATAAAAATAATATATTCGATGTCGAATATCTATATTCATAGATCATACCCAAAATCTCCATAATGTACCAGGAGTTAATTTGGAAAAAAAGGTTAATAGTCATACACATATATACTGTATACTATAGAACTATTGTACTCTATTGATAATAATATTTCCCTGTGGTGTCGTCATTCACATTGCTGCCATGCGGGTCACATGATCTACACTGTCCTGGAAGAATGAGCATGTTGCTGTGGTAGTGTTGGAAGTGCGTGTGAGTGTGTGACACAGTTCCAATAATCAGCAGAATATCTCTCCTGGCTACTTGGCGGCCTGCCAAGCTGTGTCCTGACTGTAGTTGGGGCCCAGCTGTATGTAGGTTACTGTAGCAGGCTATAGCAAAAGGTGGTCGCCTGCCTCACAGTACAGTATGGATTGGATGAAACCCTGAGATTTGGACACTGAGAGAGGAAGTTTTTTCTCACGGAACCCGATTTCCGCGGGAGGTCGGAATCGGAAATGCTGAAGAAGTTTATTCTTAAGGATATGGTCGTTTGAATTCCATTGAAGGAGGACAGCTGGATTTAGGAGGATGTAGAGTGGATACTGACTGTCAGAGAAGGGGGGGTGGGGGGGGCATGACCCCCCCTCTTTCTTTTGTTTATTTCTTTAACACTGGCACACTGACATTATTAGAAAATTACATTTAATTTCGACCAGTTTTGGACCTTACATTTGAAGATTAGAAGATGGCAGCTAGCAGACGACTTTGTGAAGCAGAAATGGCAGGTGGCAGGTTTCTGATAACCAGCAAATGTCATTGCGTCAACAGGTGAGATCTTACTTAATAAATGTTGTCATTTTATTTAAGCCTTCAAATATAATACAGAACTTTAAAAACATTTTTTGTAAACCTTACTGTATGCAGATTGATAGCAGATGTACTTTTAATTGCTGTTGTTACCAATTCCATAAACATAATGAATATTTATTTGTTGTAAAAATACATATTCATTAGTACAAAACCATGTATATTTATTTCACAACAATGATTGTCAGTTGTTGTTATTGGAATTGTTTGCTGCCAATAGAATTAAGGTTTGGTTGTAAAATGCTCAGTCAGGGCCCTATTGATCTGCCTGTAGATCAATATCAAGAATGGTGGTAAATGAGGTCATCTCGCCCACTGCTAGAAATAGGTCAACAGGTCGCTCTGTACCACAGCTGAAGAATCAGGTCAACTCCATGGCTTACTGTATGTATGTGTTATTTTTAGCAGGTTTGGGAGTGTTTTAGGTAGGTTTATTCACTGAGGCCTCCCTCTGGCTTGTACCATGATCATACAGTCGCTCTGAACATGTTCTCGGTCAGATAACAGCAGCAGTATTATGCTTAATTAGCAACAGTGAGAAGTACGATATTCATCTATGAATCAATAAAAATTGAATTGTATTTTTAGATTTGTCTTGCTTTGGGATTTGAGAATTTCTATAATAAAATATTGACATTATGATCATTAGCTATTATTAATATTAAACGATGGAATCATTAGTCGAACAACATGAATGGCATCTACCTTAATGTGTGACACAGCATTGGTGATGTTTGCTGTCATATTTGCTGGGTTGCTACAGTAATAAATTCATGTATTTGTCAGGATTACGACAATAAATCATTCAGTTTTACGTAGATTTTCTCAAGTTCTAATAACAATTATATGAAACCTGAAGTGTGAAAACATAACCTATTTTTTTTAATTTGTTGTCTTCAGTTTTCTAGAACTGTTACCATGGTTACCCAGGAACAATATTTTGATTGAATTGGGCCTTGGAGCCACTTTCCAATTTGTTTTCTCTCACGCTTATCATGGCTTGCATGTTCTATGTGCACATCCACACTGTATTTTACTCCAACTTAAATCAAGGTGCTCTTTCATCGATTATTCCAACGGGTGTACTCTTACTTAACTCCTCTCGTGCCCCACAACTAAAGGTAAATTTGCTGAATTTCACAGGTAACTCGTCTCTAGGCTAGCTACGTTCTGTTGGCGCCAACCAAGTTGCCAAACAAGCAGAAGAGGTAATGCAGTCTGCTGGCAAATGTTCAAGTTTAGGAGTATGTCAAGGTCCTGATCTAACTCCTTGTAACAAGGCATCAAGCTCGTACAGCTGTCTTTGCAGCAATAGAAAGAATGTTTGGATTTACAGGGGGTCCTAAGGTCATCTCCAATGTTAAAAGATATCCCTGGGAACTCTGCAAATTACAGATTTGACCACCATTAAAATTCGGCCTATGGATAATGACCCTCATATTATTTTCTTAATTTATAACACTGATATCCCTGTATCTATCAAGCTAAATGGCAATTGAAGATTTTTTTTATAAAATTAGACCTGAATGTAATCTTGCTCATAGTCCATGAAGTCAGTTATTAATGGAAATATTTTGGGAATTATAGATACAGTAGAAACAAGACAATCTGGTTGTGAATCATTACCATTCTGAACGATTTGCATTAACTTTTCTATAACATAATTATATTTGCACTATGATAATATTATGAAAAGAACTACTAGTATACTTTATTAGATTAGTAATAACACAAGAAACATTTGGATATGTCACACCTGTAGATACAGAACAATTATCAGAAATGTATGTCGAGAGTCGGGTCTATTTTTAGAATGTTGAAGAATATCCCATAAATCTACAACTTCCAGTGATAGGTGAACAGAAGTACTAGGCCTTAGGTTGACTGAAACTCCAGAGTAAATCTTAATATGCCGTTATACAGAATCATATCCTTAAATTAATGTTTGAATCAGATATGAATCATGTGGTTCAGCAAAAAAAAAGTACGTAAAAATAACAACAGCCATAGACATTTCACCTACATCCTCATCACCAAAATCGGTAAACAGGATATGTCTTAAAATATAATTCGCCCCCACTAATACTTCCTATTCATAAAATTAATTTCACCAAAATCACAGAAATAGGAACAACATTGAGTTAAAGGGACTCATACACATAGGGGAGTTTACCTGTGCCCATTTTTATTATTGGTCATATGTAATTATAGGGCAATATTTGCAAGAAACTGCACTTTTAGGGATGAAAATGCACGAAAACCCATCGAAATACGCTCTTTTACTTGATGAATGTAAACAATCTTTTGTTTTTAAATTGGCGAGGCCTTTTTATCATGGGTTTCTCTGTACGGATTACACAGGTTTCTCACACATGGCGTAACTTGTATGAAGTCACATGTCAACATTACAATGTAAATAAACGACTTAAAATGAGCTTATTTATCGATAGCAGGTCATTTGGAAGGAATCAATCGCAGTATGTGGTGTAGGATCATCAGCTCTATAAGTTTGATTTTGGTGTATGCGCCACTTTAAAAAGTAACATAGGCTAGGGAAAACGATCTGGATGCATCTGTGCCTGATCATTGATAATTTTACTTATTAGAAAGTGCTAGTGCTAGATGCAATGTCACTTTTATCATGATGGATCTTTCTTCTTTGTGGTCACAATCTTTAATCATCAATGAAATGCACATGCTGTTATTTTTTTGTAGTTGTGCCAGCTTCTCATCCCTGTGTTCAGTTGCCGTGGTTACCGTCACCTGAATTGTCCTCACTGAACAGCTCATTAAGCACATTCTATCACACACAGTTCACCTACTTTAAACATCAAATTATCTTTTGCATGAAGTGATCTGCCTGCTTTGTCTGTATTCGAGTGCGGTATTCAACCAGCTACATTTTCCTCATGATCCAGTAAATAATATTTCCATATTTAATTAAAACTGTTAACAGTAACGAGATCAGTATTTTTTACCAAATTATTATTGGGATATCCTCTTTCAAAAAGATGAACAGAGTTCATTATTCAGGTTAAATGGGAGATCTGCAGTGAAATATATATTCTGAAATGTTACATTACTGGCTGGTTACTAAGTGAAGCCATAGAATTTCACTACTGCAGATTAATTATTTCATTTTGGGGTGGTACTATGCGATGATAAGAATGCTATGTTAATGTACTTTATAGCTTAAATTTAGTCGGAAATTATCATCAATATCTGTGCTACGGTAGTTTTAAATGTATTACCCCTCAGGCTGCATTAATACACGTACATAGACGCGGTGGTGTGAGACGTCATTGACTGTCTGCCACATGCCCATTGCAATAGAAGAAAACTGGAGTTTTGAGGCAATACAGTCATATGCAAGTTGTATGTTACTATGACATTGATGGGCAAATGGATCTGAATGGGTCTGACTATGATGGTTACGGCAGATACGTAGACTGTTGACTAAAGGAGTAAACATTTTAATGGTGGATCCTGACTTTTATGATAGCCATATTTCAGTGACTGAGATTCATATGAATTGTTTGGGCTTGTTTTATTACATATAGACTATTATATTAATGCCAGTTTATTTCATTATGGTCTGTGTTCCTTTTTCACACCAGACACTAATAAAATCAAATGTAAACGGCCAAACCAATCTGTGACAAATCTGAATAACACATGTGAAAAAAAGCAAAAACTCAAATAAAAGAATGAACATTTTAGTATCATCAAGTTTTTGCAACATATTTTGCAGGTGATGTTGACAATTATTATAGGTGGTGACATTCATATTATAATGGAAAATAAAAATGGAGTAAAGCACTAACAATGTGGATGCCTGTTTCTTTTGTGTTTTTTGTTTGTTTAAACAGTCAGTTCATCATACTTCATGCTCCAATGAGTTACTCATACTTCATGTCCTAGAGTATTTCTTCCTGCTTCATGCTTCAGTGAGCAACAATGCTTTTTGCCTTTATTGCTTCATAGGCTATCTGGATTTTCGGAATAGATTATTCTGTTAGGTCGTCTGGCTTTGGTTTTATTTTTCTTCAATTAAATAGATTTCATCCCTATGCAAATTGATTTTCAATTTCTGAGGTTTTCATCAGTATCCAATTACTAAACACTTGAACTGCACAATGCTATTTATTAAAAGTTTCCCCAGCTGTTGTGTAGGGTCTTGGATTTCTGTGTAGGATAAGTGATATGGCCAGCTGCACTCTGTTATCTAACTACATGTGGTGTCTATGTACAATGTGGTGTGTGTGACCACAGCTTCCTCATAACACAGACAGACAGAATAGTGATTAAGTAGCACATGTAGCAGGGAAACAGTTGGAGTTAGCAATATCAGTGCCATATCTGGGGAAATATTATACAAAGATTTGTGTCTTCATTCATTTTTGAGGTCGGTATTCTTTGAATGTTTCTGTTTAGTGTACTACATCAGTGTTTCAGATGGCCAACAAGCCAAATCTCGGACATTTGTGAAAATAATCGGGCATTGTCCGATGACCGACGCCCATCTGAAACACTGCAACATGTACAAATATGAAGCAGATTTCATCAGACCATATATTATGTGGCAATTGACTTTATGTAGAGAAAAAGTATTCCATGTCAAGTGATTAGTGTGTATACAGCTGGTAATGAAAGTCAGTCCAACATTGTGATCAACTTTCGTAACAAAAGTTGTGTGTACCACATATATATTTGTTTGATGACATACAGTTTCCTGTAGTATAACAACTTGTGTACTGAACCGTAATCCAACCCTTTCTTTCTATTTACCTCAATCCCTAATCCCACCAATTGTGAATCTATTCTCCACCCATAACCTCATTATCTATTTACCCATATCTTTTCTGTACCTATAAGTTCACCCCGTATTATCATAATATCACACAAAACACCAGACCCCAATTGTCAATATTATCCCCTCCTTGTTGTTTGGATATTCTCCACCTCTGACCCAAAGCCTCTTATTACACTCTATCTGTGGTATTGTATGACAAAGCATTAAGAATGACTGGCATGTTTGGTAGTAAAGTAGTGAGTGCATGCTATACCTATGTAGTATACAGCTGGGATGGCACAGAACAGTAGTACAACTGTGGAGACTGGCTCTTACAGTGTTAGTGGTGAGAAGGTAGGAGTCCTGTGAGGCCACAGTGTAGTCAGGAATCACTAGGCAGCACAGTGCCACTAGCTATTAATAGTGCTTGTACTACTAAAGACAGCACCACAGAGAAGAATACAGAGGTAACTGGATCTAGTATTAGCTTGCCCTGAAGGTAACTACATTGCTATTAGTGTTGCAGGGGTCATTGTGGAAGTTGTATATCGGTTTGTGTATGGTGTTGTGTTACATGGAACTGCAAGGACATGGAGGTTGGATGTTTTAGTGGTATGCTACTGTTATGAGTGACAGTGATCTCCCTCTTGCTGACTGAGGGGTCCCACTACTTTTATATTTTGGTCCCACAGAAAGTTGTGTTGCAGTGCTGACATTATCAAATCAATCTTGATCTGTCGCTTGTAATTTGTGCATTTTGACATTTCGATTGTGAACATCTTGATGTAATATTACGCCTAGAGCATAAGAAAAAATAAAACTAGGTGTGTGACCTGCTGAAGTTACTGGTTGGAATGGCTCCTACTGACCTACATTATTGGTATTCTTTTCCCTCGACTAAACTGGCTTTATTCACTGAAATAGTAAGGGGAGGGTTATATTCAGTGTACATTTACCGTAAAAATCCTACCTTTTTATATATTTCGACAGAAGTATTTGTTCACTCCATGGCTGAATTTAGCGACTAATTTGGGTGCCATGACAACTTAATTTTCCATTTTGCGACCAATATTTCACTTATTTTTGTGTTTTTGGCTCTGTAGGAGCGATTTGGATCCTTGAAAAAATTTGTACTTTGAGGCCTGTATTAGTGTACAACTTTTATTGATCCATATCAATATATATAAAGTAATGTAACCAACAAATGGATAGTCAAATTTGACCCATGAACAACAATGTTTCAATTTTCATATCTAAGTGTACCTTAGCTTGTGCTGACAAACCAAGGCACTGACAACCAACACTTTATTATGCAACCATTACAATCATTACATCATAGCCGATATAACCACCACATCACAGAGTAACTGTGGAGATTAATGCTGATCTCCTTATGACAGGTTCAAACTCAGTACACCTGAATCTGTGGTTTGACACACTAACCACTGCATTGCATCCCACACTCTGGCCTACATCATAGTGTATTGCTGTAGTGGTATTATCACCATGCTGATTTTTAGGTATCTGGTCCATGTCACTGAGTGCTATCACAAATATACATGATGAATGTGTTCCAGATTAAGGATTACCATTACCGGTAGTCAAGGTCCGCTGACATCTTTGAAGTTGGTATTTTTCTTGCAAGTGTAATTGATTAGATAGGGCATATCATATGAAAGTGATTGATGACTCTTGAACTGTCACAATGATAAAGTTTATAATACTGCTGATCTGTAAGTATGGGAAGACTCTCTGAGGTCAAAGTCATTATTGAATATGTAAAGTGCTTGTATATTCTAAGCACATTTATTTACATCACAGATTTCAATGTAGTTTTTATTAAGTTTGAGTGATAAATACATATAGTATGTATACACAAGTCGGATTTGATCTCTAGAAAAAGGCTACCATTCAGAGTTTGTTATATTTTAGTATGTTTTTCTACTATATTAATACTGATTAAAAAGTTGGGACGTGAGGAATACATAACTGTTTATGGAGTGCTAGTAAGGCTATGTAAGACTATATACTGTTGGTGTGTGTTATTACTAACATATGTAGTTTTATTATAAATGACCTCAATAGTAATGGAACCTGAAAACTAGTTTAGCATTGTTATCAATTATTCTTTTGATATCAATATAATTACTGCAGTTCAGTTCATAAAAGTCCTCTTACTTCAGATAGATATCCGGACATGCTCTGAATGCTGTCATGAACTGATAAACAGACATGATGAGTGACAGCTATATGGGCGTGGCCTCACTGGGGGGTGGGACCTTTCTGGAGGGTCCATTGAATATTGACCTGGTGACCAGCTGAGATAATGATACTACTGTAGTAATATCACCAATGTGTATTTACTTGGTGACCAGATAATGAATACTACCATAGTAATATCACCAATGTTACTCTGAAGTAAGTAATGTTGATTCTATTGCCACTGTAGAATGATATGGCAATTTGAATACTAATTTTCTAGTGTTTTAAGGCTTTGGTTGTGTACTCCCAAGGGAGTTGAGAAGAAAACTGAATGTACATTGTTGCACTGACTTGGGTAATATTCTAATAATGCAGATCTATGAGCAAGCTTTTGAGTGTGAATTTGACCCTTTATGAATGTATACATTATTGATATTATTATTACTCATGCTGATAAGTATGGCAAGCTATTAACACGTATCAGTGATATTAAAATACAATCTGCCAATATCTGTGAAGATAAGTTTTTATTCATAAATTTATCAATATTGACTGATAACAAACTGACTAATGACTTTTGGATGTGCCAATATTGTGGTACTAGACTAGTCCAAATTATTTCTTCCATAACTATTCATGATACTAGACTAGTCCAAATTATTCATTTACACATACTGTACTTCATAAACCCAATTTTATAGGTATTTTTGCAAGAAAATTGCATTCTATGTTATCTTTTAATGTCATCTAGAAATGTAAAGCTGAATCTTTCTCTAGAATTATCTAGGATATAATCATTATATTGAAACTACTTTAACACTGAATCTTTCTCTAGAATTCTCTAGGGTATGATGACTATATTAAAACTACTTCCCCCATGGAGTTGAGTATGCTATCACTGTGCGATGTACACTGGTTGACCTGACAGTGACCGGCAGAATGAGCGGGTCACTTGACATCACTGGTATCAGCTTGACCGACTTCCACAAATACTCATCTTATCAATCCATCATCTTCTCCTCTGACGAATCTATTAATTGTATATGTACTTTCTATAGTATAAATAATAAATGTAAATGATAAGCATTCTACTATTAATTTGGACATAAAACATATTGACTGATTGATATTCATTCCTCTCATAAATTATTCGATCACATTGAATGTTGAGATATTCGATATCAAGAGACATAGGAGGTTCTATGAATCGAATCACATAGGTTGTTTCTACTATCATAGTAATGTTGAATTAAGGAGAAAAAAGCTACAGTGAATAGCAATTTTT
Organism: Pseudorimula midatlantica; assembly: GCA_032361205.1. Classification (NCBI taxonomy): domain Eukaryota; kingdom Metazoa; phylum Mollusca; class Gastropoda; order Lepetellida; family Lepetodrilidae; genus Pseudorimula; species Pseudorimula midatlantica. The sequence continues at coordinate 12,439 of JAUTBR010215731.1, read as the reverse complement.
ATGTCATTCCTCTGTGACATTTTAATGTGATGATGTCACAATGTGAAGCGGTGACATTCATCACTGTATGGTATTAAACGTATGAATAAACTGTTGGATCTGTTTTACAATTTTTCATAGAGGAAGGTATGTAGCTGTTGACATTGCTGGTGATTTCAAGGACAAGATTAGTTTTCATTAGGATATTGACCCACAGTACTGAATCTGCAGTTTAACTTCTCATATCTTATAATTTATTTATTTTCAAATTAATCAGTAGCGCATGAAAAACCCAATAATTTGGCAAATATTTGTTCAGTATGTTCCATAACTTCTGTGTTGTGTGAAGTGAATACTCGCATAATATTTGCATGGATTATTGAACCACAATATTGATTTCTTGTCATAGCAGCTGCATTCTACCTTAGTTTTGGCTTTGCTTTAGATTTTATTTACTGCTTATTAGATGCTATTATTTAGTCCTGCCTCAATCCAGTGTTCATGGTATCATTTCTCAAAGCTCTCGTATCCACTTATGGACCATAACGCTCTCCATGTGTTGGAGATCGCTACGAGAGTCCCTGAGCTTAGAGAAACGATACCCTGGTTGATAATGCTTAATGGATACAAACCTTTGCCTTATAGATCTTATGCAATCATTAAGTCTTCTAATAGATCCATAGTCCCAAATGAACATAACATTGTACCCATTCTATATCAGCGCTACTGCCAAACTTCATGAAAGGGTCGTCACAAATGGATGAAAGATTCCCGCAGCGATGTTAAACTCCATAATCACTCACTCACTCATGAAATTGCGTCAAAATTGTGTTGACATGATATTAACAATGTTTTCATTCTTTGTTCCAGATGGCATACAGCACTCTGGCCTCAAGTAACATCCCCGATGGCCTGCTGCTGGGCCTAGGCAACCCTCTCCTGGACATCTCCATACAGGGCAACCAGGCCTTCCTGGACAAATATGGCCTCCTGCCCAACAACGCCATCATCGCCGAGGAGAAGCACCACAGCATGTTCCAGGAGATGGTGGAGCGGTACCAGCCAAACTACCTGGCAGGGGGAGCAACCCAGAACAGCATCCGGGTCGCCCAGTGGCTGTTGCAGCAACCGCACGCCACCACGTTCTTCGGAGGAGTCGGGGACGATCAGTTCCGTGAGATCCAGGAGGAGAAGGCCAAGGAGGTCGGGGTCAAGGTCTGCTATCAGGTCCACAAAGGGTTGAAGACCGGGATCTGTGGCGCCATCATCACTGGTGAGAACCGGTCTCTCGTCACGGAACTTGGAGCGGCGGAAAAATTCTCATTGGACTTTCTGGAACAACCCGATAACTGGAAATTTGTTGAAAAGGCTCAGTATTACTACATCGGAGGTTTCTTGCTTCCTGTCAGCCCGGCTGCTATTTTGAAGGTGTTGAAACATGCCGCGGATGAAGGGAAGACCGTCATTATGAATCTCCATGCGACCTTCTTGTGTCGATACTTTGCCGACGCAGGTTTGGACGTCATGCCGTATGTCGACGTCCTGTTTGGGAACGGCGACGAGGCGGCAGAGTTTTCCAAGCACAGCGGATTTGCCACGACGGACATCCGAGAGATCGCAGCGAAGACGGCCGCCCTGCCCAAAGTGAACTCGTCGCGGGAGCGGATCGTGGTGTACACGCAAGGCAAGGAGCCGACGTTCATTGCCCACGAGGGGAAAGTGGACGAGTATCCGATCACGCCGGTGGATTCCAGCGTCATCAAGGACACCAACGGCTGCGGAGACTCCTTCGTGGGCGGATTCCTGTCTCAGTTAGTTCTAGGTCGTCCCACAGAGGCCAGCATGGCATGTGGGTCGTATGCCGCCACAGTTGTTCTACAGCAGTACGGGTGCTCGTTCCCTCCCAAACCTGACTTCAAGTGAAGAGAGCTAGCTTTGCCATCAGTGTGCCAATGTAAATAGTTCATATATATAGATTTGTTGAAAACTTGTAAACCAGTCGCGGTACATCTTCAATTAAAGCTCCACAGATTTTAGATAATGATTTAAAAGATCATTGTTCCATCTACTCAGAAGTTATAGTAATAAGTTTACCGTAATAGTTTTTTTATAGTACATGATAAATATTTTTGAATGCCTTTAATTGACTGGTTGAGTTTTCGATTAATTATATATATAAACTATGAACTATCTGTCTCCAAAGAAAATGTTAATATTTCTCAGTTTTGTCAGTTGTTTTTCTAGTGTGTATTGCTAGTATTTACATTAACAGAAATATTTATTTCAAATTGGTAATCTAACACCATACCATTGGACGTTTTGTCAAATTGTTACACTCTGGAGAGAAGTTCGATATAACAAGACCTCACAACATGCTTCAGAGATTTTCTATATGATGGCTTGGAAGCTTTTTTATATCACCAATATTTCAAAATGATTTTGTGTTATAAACAAAGCCCTAATGGTAGTAATGCAAATACTGAATGTATGTAAGATCTACAATTTGTTATGACTATCCAGGTTTATAGTATGATTTCTTCATACATTTTCAAATAGGTTTAATTTCAGTATATACCTTTTTAAAAATTTAAAAATTAAAAAAACTTTTGCATTATAAAAACAAAGTTTTCGATAGATTTAGAGTTGTGAGGTCTATCGTTATCTCCCTTTTATTCAAGTGTAGGCATTAATATTATTTCCTTTTTTGAACATGTGTTCACATATGTTAACCAAACGTGTGCACTTTCATCTTAGTTGCACTGATATTTCATATTTGTTCCTTTATTTCCCATTTTATGAAATTATGATGTCATATATTCTGTTTCTGAAAGGAACGTCATATTCTGCTTATTAGTTAAGCCGTGTGTATGCAGGTGTAACCCGAACATCATCATCCTGTATATTATTTCATCACGTTGCATTAATATAATTATCCATCTACATATCCTACAAATGTCTTGATGAATCCATGTGCCATATGACTGTACATAAAGAACTATAGTGCTATTTTCTTCCTAGTTGTATGCGTGTTTGAATGCTGGGCGTGATATAAATATTAACAAGATATTTTATTGCCAATGAAAACTGGTACAGAAATAGTATTATGAATTAAAATATGTTTGGTGTATTTTTTCAGTAATTTGAATTTATTTTACGTCGAGTCGATAGACTCTGTATCCAATGTGAGTCACAAATAATACAACACTCGGGGTGTTCATTTTACATTCGTATATGAGGTTGTCTCATGAACAATTCTGAAAGTATGATCCCAATATGGTATTGAGAGCTGGATGGATATGTTGGACTGCTGATTGGACTGCTGATATGCATGAATTTCGAAAAGTGGTCAAAATGCCATTACTTTTTTTTGTTTCGTTAACCTTTGTATGTTTGGTTGGCTCTGTTTTTGTATGTCTGCGTTTATGTATATATTCACTATATTAATAGGTGAATTATCTCAACTGTAACATTTGAGTATAAACTGCATAGAGTAGGAGAATGGATTATGGAAAGAGAAATGTTATGAAATTGTTCTTGCTTATTTATTTTTATTTCCCGCCGCAATGTAAAACAAGTTATCTTTATTAATTAAACGTATTATTTCTAGTAAACATTTCTGGCATTTTGCATTTCTGAAATTCATTTCTTTTTTTCCCATTTGGTTTTAGAATTAATACTTGCCTTTAACTACCAAATATAGAACATTTTCATGGGATTTCCATTTCTAAAACATACTCCATCAGGTTGGTGACAACAAAATGGCATTGTATACATAGTCTGGTTTGTGTTGTCTATGCGAAATTGTAGCATAGAATGTACATTCTATAAATATATAAGTGATTTATCATACAATATGCAAATTCCATCATTTCATGCCATCTACATGCCATGTGTCACTGGTGGGTTGAGTCCATTGTTTTACAGTGTTTAGAAGTAGACTTCTTATTGTTGCTGCTTTTACCATTAATATAAATCCTGTATGCAACATTGTAGCATTATCTCAACGAAAATTGACTATATTGCCAAAACTATTACAGCCATTCAAATTGATTAAAGTTCATTCTCAAAGTTTTATTCCCTGTCTAGAGTATTATTTTAAAGTATTAAAGTTGATATTGATGCCACAGATTAGCCTGTCTATAATATATACCTTTCTTTGGTTGGGAAAAACAAAAACCTGTTTTTTAATTACGGTACTATTAATTTATGTTTTTCATCCTGGTGTTATCAGCATTTTCATATTGCACTTTTGGCTGTTAACATTTGAGTAACACTGTAAATTGTAATTCTTAGGTAAGGCTTAATATTATTATTTTTCTGCTTATTATTAAGTTATTTTTCTGTTTTGGTTGTGGTGACTTGAGTAAGAATTCTTGTGTATATTAATGTACAAATACAAAACAGTTTCCATATTGCCCTTAACCCTTTGCCTTAGTAGTGAGAATGCCATCATAACACCACTCCTAGAACTACGCCTATGATATTGCTTATGTATAAAGGTTTGATCTTCATTTGGTAAACAGTAAACTACCAGTAGTAAGTTAGCGGAAGAAAGTTTGAAGTAGGGTTTGGTCTTTGAAAGAATGCCTTTTCTTTTGTTTTATACATGGTGTTACATACTTGATATGTATGTTATGTGCATATTTGATTTGTATGTTATGTGCAGATGAAAGAAAATGAGAGTGTGTAAGGCAAACCATCGATAGGAAAATGCCAGCTAATAGGAAACTCATCAAAATTTGAGATAAATATGGGGTCGCAGGTTTAGAAAACACCCCCAAATTCCCCATTTCTTTATAATGTTTTAAAAAATTGGCCAATTTTCTGAGGTCGAGGTTTCGGACCTGGGTTAAGAGCTGGCTAGAGGGGAGATAACTCTGATGGTTATTTTGCCAAGCATTGGCAGCTCTGGAGGCAGCAGATGTACAGTGGTGACAGTGGTGACCTGTAGCACAGGATGGGCTCAGAATAGTGCACATTTCATAGGCAAGTCCAGGTGGTGGCAATCTAGGATTTTACAGCTGCTTCTTTAGCTTTATATAAAACCAAAAAAACCATTTAGGATTCTTACCAAAATTGGCAAGTCTGTGTAGAAATCGCTATACTTTCATAAGTTTATGTAAGTTCTGTTAAATTTTGGAAATGTGCACTATCCTCGTAAATAAGTGTTTGAATTGTTTGATGTTGTGTAACGCAAGGTTGCAAGTTCAGGCCCTTGCTATCTTCCAAGGTAAGCAAGATCCTCACTGACTAATATATGCATAGAATTATTTAATTTTAACAACTGAAATTAATACTGCTCTTCCTTAATAATGCCATATGCACTATGATAGCGTTGTTGGATTGTTTTGGCAATGGAGGTAAATGGTATCCGATGCGGACGGGTTAAGTAGATCATGTCCCGCACATTGATAATCACAATATCGTTGTTAGATATCATCCACTGGACAGTCGGACTGTACAAATCAGTGTTGTGTATGCGGATGTAGACTCACAACTTCCTCAGTTGTTTGGAAATTTATGTTAAATGCCATAATTAGGGCAAGGTTGTGGGGCATCAATTTAGGCTAATCATGATTACATTGATATCTTTCTCTGTGAAATCTGGTACATATTTTTTTCTTCAAATTGTTTCAGTTGCTTTATCAAGTGTGATTTTCGTCATGTATGGGTGAAAGATTCCTAATTTTCTCTTCATTATTAATATTAACGTTAAAATATTTTCCTTTTCAAATAAGGTCTAGTCTTATTTAAGGTTAGTTTTTCTTTTTTTTTAAAATTATGTATGCGGTGTTATTTGTGTTTGTAAATGCCATTCTTTGTGTACAAAAACGTGTGCAGTTAAAACTGTCATCGTGATTGCGACACTACAATCTATGCAGTGCACACTTCATTGTACAAAGCCATCTGCACCGTATGTACTTACCATGTCGCTCGTCGACAGCTCAAATCTCCTCTCATTACCATCACCATAGCATTAACTCCTGTATTGTTTGACTTTGTATTAATTTGTAAACTCAATAGGCCCTGGAACCTGTATCATAGGCCCTGGAACCTGTATTAACTACAGGTCCCAGACTCTGAGGATGAAATGTCCCGGTTGTACAGTCACACCTGAGAAGGTGGAAGTTTTTTTTCTCAAACATTTATCGTCGATTCGTGTGTCGCGTGTAACACACCCTGTCGATTTCATAGCGAGAAGCGATGGTTTCTCGTCTTCAATTTTTGAAGGGATATTTTCCTAGATTTCGTGTAAATATACTCAGGATCATATATATAGCTATTTATTTGTTTGCTTTTATTTTGGATGTTTAGAGATGTGGTTGTGGACTAGTTGACATTAGAATGCTGAGTTCAATGGAAGTGGGTTAGAATGGGGAAGATTAGGGGATTATTCTATTATGTAATGTGAGAATAATAGAAATGTAATTAGATGCTGTGATGGAATTATGGATTACAACTGTTCAACAGTTAGACACAATCATAACTTTTGTGATTTTGTCTGATAATTAAAGTTTGATATTGTTCTGCTCCAAAATCTTCTGACATGACATGTCGAATTGAACTTTGACAACAGGAAGTTACAAGTCAAAGTAGTATTTTCTCTGGGAGGCAGTAATTGAGGTCAAGCCATTAAGATCAATGTTTAGCGGATTGATAAACAATCGCCAAAAATCACTGATATATTCTCTGAAATCATAATGATTAAAATCTTGTTGAAATTCCAATATCTATAGTTTGTTACTGAATACCTAGACGAGTTTAAATGTCTAGGTAATAATTTAAGGAACTGATTACTAATAATTTGGTGTAGTGTATCATGTTTTAACGTTTATTTCATTATCGTCAACGTTGCACATTATTGTGCCATGTGAAGTTGCACATTGTGATGTAATGACTCCCATGTATTGTCACCGTTACTACGGTTACCATTATGTCAAGTTGTTTATGTCTTGCCCTATCTCAAACTACAATTAAATTTTCCTAGTTGGACAGAATGTATATATTGCTAAATATGTTCAAAGTTTACGAGGGTTTAGTTGTTAAAGTAATTTATTAACACTGAAGAAATTCCAAATGGAATCACTTTGAATTACTGGTATTCAGAAGTTTACATCACTGCTGTAATATATCTACGGTATTAGAGTATAAAATGTTATAATATAATATCATTAGATTTTAGAAACACTTTGACTACAGATTCTGTCATATATGATGGTTCAGGTAACAAAGATAAATGACGTATAACAGTATTGTGATAGCTTGTATAATAAATCCTGTGATGCGTACTAGCCTGAGAAAGAAATATCATTTTAATAATTGGGTGTAGCCAAGATAACTATTTAGATGACTCAACTGTGTGTCTGTATCATGTCATTGAAGATAGATGTTTCCCTAATGTAGCTGTATACAATCTGTATAGCAGACAATCGACAACTACCTTTGATATCTCCAGGAATATCTCTCTGATACACACATGGAAGCTACAAATGCGAAAATCTGTTATGTTTTCTTGTGAATTATCTATCTGCCCTTGTAAATATTTCAAAGATTTCTGTTGTACAAAGAAAACAATTGAGTATTTTTCATCACAAAATTGTTTCCAAGATATATACTTCACTTATGAAAGGGGGACATACATGTACAGCATTAGATTGGTAAGTAGTCATTTTCTGGGGACACATTGGGTCCACATCGCTATCAGAGGTGTTCCTGGACTGATCAAGGATGCCATGTAACATAAGACATATAATATTGTTACCTGCATCTCTGGTAAAAGCCTCATCAGATGCATTTTATTGCTCTATAATTTATAAGCCTGAAATGTATGTGATGTTATTGAAATATCACCGACCATATATTGTAAATTTGTAATGTTGATAAATTCTATATCAATATGTAGTGTTGATATGTTCTATTATCAATATCTACATCATATATAACTTAGTCAAGAAAGTGTTCAAAGAGATAATTATTGATGTTAAATGCTGAATTGTTCACTGAATGTTAGCAAATTAAAAATGAGAAAAATAGAGCATTTTTTAGAGCATGCTTCTATACATATCCATGTGTCCATATGGGATTCATAGCTTTGTAAGGAATACTGGTCAACAATCACACTGTGTACAAACATCGCCAACAAAGTGAGGATTAGTTGTGTTCTGACCGAACTCATTAACATCTCTTTTGACCATCACCATCACCATTGGTTACCATCCTGACATGACTGGAATGTTGGAGCTAATAAAATATCATCTCAAAATGCAGACAAATGTTGTTTTCTTTTATTGTGATCCTGAAAGCATAGCTGCTACCGGTAGTTTTGCATAAAAGCATACAGGTTCCGGTAGTTTTGCATGAAATACATTGATACCTCCTATTTTGTAGATGATCTCGGTAAAATACTTCATGGATTGATAAACAAAAAAACTTCAATTTCTTATTTTTTCTGCCTTAACCAAAATTTAAAAAAATTAAGTTTTGCATCATTAATAATAATTCTGTTTATATATATAATGATCACAAAATATATGCTGTGTGGTTGACAGCTCCCCAATGTAACCCCAAGATAGACAACCTGAATATGGTCCGTATGTGTTTGCAGGGGGACATAACTAATGTTCGCTCGCAGATTCCTTCATAGATTAGTTTATCCATCAAAGACCACATAAATAGTAGAACATTACCATTATTCATATATAATATTAATATTTTGATAACTATTGAGTACTGGGGACTAAGTACATCAGTAAATACCAACTTTTGGGGGGATAAATCGAGTGTAATTAGTCTCGGTTCAAAATTCGTTTGTCCATTATACATGTCTATGAACTATGATATTATGCCAGAATTGTTATTATTAATGGTGCCAAAAAAGTTGCTTTTTAGTTTTGCTTAGGGCAGACAAAATAAGAAATTGAAGTTCTTTTGTTTGTAAATCCATGAAGTATTTACAGTGATAATCTACAAGCTATATAAGAAGTAAAAATCGAGATGTTCGCTCCTGACAGATTGCTGTGGTTTCCTCCGACAATTGCTAACCTACCAGGAGAGTGTCGGAGCATCGAGAGCAAACAATATGTTAAATATGATTAGCAAACCTAATGAGTTGTGCATAATTTATGCCTAATTACATACATGAATGTAAAAGGTCGTTGGACTAATTTGAAATATATTAGCTTAATTTCGTGGGCTGCAAAGAGTGAAATCGGTTGGAATGTATTGACCTACTTTAAACATGCATAAAGACCAATATTGTGGTTTTATTATTACTAGTAGCTAATGATCTTGCATGTTGAGATTCGCATTTTTCTGATGGTTATATTTTCCATTGGAATAAAAAGCACATCCAATTGTCAAAATTGTGTAGGCATAGACTGGTGTGGAGACTTGTGTGGAAATCATCTCTATTAAATGCATGGTATTTTTGTGGAAATTCAACCTGCAAGTTTGTTTTAACTGCTTATTGTTATTTATTTCATAATTATGAAAATTGACATCAAGACTCCTGGCAATATGTGGACACCTTTGAAATCGCTCCAGTTTTTACTGTCAATTTTGATAATCATTTTTTTCTGAGTATGAGTGTGTGACATATTCTGAGTGTCTGATGATGTGCTGAATGTATGATGTATTAAGTATGTGACACATGCTGAGTGTATGACCTTGTGTTCCGAGTGTGTGGCCTGTATTGAGTGTGACTTGATGAGCTGGCCTGAGCATATGATTTTGTGCTGAGTGTATGACCTGATGTGCTGAATGTATGGCCTGATGTGTTAAGCATATGACCTGGTGCATGACCTGATGTACTGAGTGTAGGACCAGGCCGCAGTTCAGAAGGGCGAGTTTACGGGAGTTATCGCATGATGTCACATATGAAGGATGAAGATTTCCAAGGCGATTTCATGCATGTACTCGATGGTTCACGCCCTCCTGAACAGGCCCCTAATGTGCTGAATGTATGACCTGATATACTGAGTGTATGACCTGATGTGCTGAACATATGACCTGATGCACTAAGTGTATGACCTGATGCACTGAGTGTATGACCTGATGTGCTGAGCATATGACATGATGTGCTGAGTGTATGACCTGATGCACTGAGTGTACGACCTGATGTGCTGAGTGTATGACCTGTTTCAGGTGGAGATACTGGAGGGGAGCGACAAGGGCAAGCAGGGTCTGGTTAACTGCATCATCAAGGAGAGGAACTGGTGCTTTGTGGAGGGACTCAACTGTGTAGGTGTTTAGTCTTCCATGAACACAACTCCATATCATCAATAAAACGGTGCTCTTCTCTGTACAACTGCACTGACAGTATCATTTACTGTGGGTATAGTAAAACATCCTGAATGTGTTTTCAGGATAGTCTATTGTTACATGTAACACAGCTATAGTAAATATCATTCTTTGAGTGAATTATGGAATTGAATTAACATTAACAAAGTTTGACACAAATATATTGTAGAGAATTTACACTAAATGTCAGTTTGGATTTTGTTGCAGATGCGCTCAAATGTATTGATAAATAATAGAGAACCTTTTTAAAATAGAGTATTGAATCAATCCTCTAAGCGTTAGTTAATATTAGTAGCCGGATGTGTTGATTAGTGGGTCTGTCTGTTATGCAGGCGTTCCGGTGGGTGGACAAGACACACAAGACCCATGGCACCATGTTGAAGGAGGAGAAACCACTGCTCGTCACCACTCAGGTCGCTCTGGTCGACCCCACTGACGAGTACGTATTGTCAGCGTCGTGTAGTCTCATCTGTGTCACACATGTATCAAACAGGTTTTATTTATGTTCATAAGGCTGTCACAGAGTTGTTTCACATTCTAAACTCATCCACTGCCCAAGGCAGATCACAGGATTTATAGTTTTTGATGTCTGTCCATCTGTCTCATTGCTGTTAACATGGCTTTGAGTACTCTTACACTGATACAAAGATGATATTTTCCACATTTTAGTGCTTTGTATTTCTATACTTCATCCAGCAGGGAGAGGGTTAATGCATACTCGGTGATACACGTATGGATGATGCAGGTTCCCTCCTGCCTTAAATTGGCAAGCCGTGATACAAGTGGCAATCTCAAAATCCGCTTTAATCCCTATAAAAGAAATTACTAATAGGTTACATGTGGGTACATTGCAGTAAAGGCAGCCCTGTTGACTGGCGCTACACAGAGGAGGGTAACCGTGTCAGAGTGTCCCGACGTACCGGACGCGTCATCCCCATCCCCAAGACGATAGAAGACGAGGCGTACGACATGACCAAGATCAGCTCGTACAAAGGTATTCAGGCAGTCCAGCTACTCCCTTATCTACCAATAGCTACTGCACCTAGGATAATGCAACCCTTTATCTACCAATAGCTACTGCACATAGGATAATGTAATCCTTTATCTACCAATGGCTACTGCACCTAGGATACTGCAACCATTTATCTACCAATAGCTACTGCACATAGGATAATGCAACCCCTTATCTACCAATAGCTACTGCACATAGGATAATGCAACCCCTTATCTACCAATAACTACTGCACCTAGGATAATGCAACCCTTTATCTACCAATAGCTACTGCACCTAGGATAATGCAACCCTTTATCTACCAATAACTACTGCACCTAGGATAATGCAACCCTTTATCTACCAATAGCTACTGCACCTAGGATAATGCAACCCTTTATCTACCAATAGCTACTGCACCTAGGATAATGGACCCTTTATCTACCAATAGCTACTGCACCTAGGATAATTTAACCCGTTATCTACCAATAGCTACTGCACCTAGGATAATATAACCCATGAGAGATGTAAAATCGATTTTTCTATATCGACATATAATGTGAACAAATATGCAAGACATAATCTTGACAGTAATATGAATTCATCAATGCACAAATACCTTATTTTTATTGGGAAAATCATAATTGCATTGCTATCATAAGCAGAAGACTTATTAATGTCAGCACTATGAGCATACCTAATATGGAGTGTTGTGCTATATAAATGGACATATTATTATTGTTATTCAATATACATTATTTTTTTCAGAAACGGATAAAGACACAAAACAAAAAGTTCTCCAAGAAATTACTTTCAAACCGAAATCATGTACTTTTGAACAAGATATTATGGACAAAATGGGAATTGTGGAAAATAGAAAGCCAGCAAAGACATATTGGTATTAGTGATTTAGAAAGAGAATAAACCTTGAGATTTTTATACATGTTTGTATTTACTTGAGATGGAGCCATTGAAAAGTCTCTTGTGGAGTCCCTGTATATCGAAGATCTCGATGGAGGCAATATGATTTGTCTGCACCACACCAGATTTAGGTGCAGATGACAGATGGGTGGACAGTGGAGGTTGTGCAACTTACTGCAAGAGACCGGCTTTGTGGCGTAATGGTTAGAGCGTCGGCCCGGAGTGTGGAAGATCGGTGGTTCGATCCCC
>JAUTBR010215620.1:0-13652 GCA_032361205.1 Pseudorimula midatlantica | reverse complement strand
TATATATGTATATATGTCATCTAGATCTGCATTCACATGGTTTATCTGTTATTAGGGATGATCGATATTATCTACGCGTATATTGTATAGGTCCATTCAACGTTTTATCCGTTGATGTAGGCTACTAAACAGTTATTCATAACGCAATATAGGTGCGGTAAATTGCCGATAGCATGTCTTTTTAAAAGTGTTTAGAACATTCTTTTATCTACTAGTTTCCAATTCACGTTGTAAATTTAGATATGTTTATTCGTCGATGTGGTGCCAGTGTCTGTTAAAAACTTGTAAATAGAATAGATTTTGTTTTTACTTCACATTAAACATTATAGCTCATACACATTTCACGCCACAGCGAAATCAGTTCCACCTTTACCTTTATTTATTAGATGTCGTTACTGTTGTTGCTACTTAGTATTCATTAATGCTGAACACATTCCTCAGCTGTTCAGAGACCCTTATTCCACAGGGTATGGCTTCCCGAACCTCTCATATCCACAATGAGACCATAGCGTTCTCGTAAAAGGGCAGCTTCGAGATATGAGAGCTTCGAGAAACGATATCCAGAACGATCGTAGTGCGACGAGAATCATAAATATTCATCGAATTACGATTCTAGTAATGCTATTATCAATTTCTTGGATCTTGGGCAGTACTCTACAGGGTATCGTTTCTCGAAGCTCTTAGCGGCTAAGGGACCATATCACTCTGTTAGCAGTGTATTAGCTATCGGCAACGAGAGTGCTATGGTCCATTAGCGGCTAAGAGAGCTTCGAGAAACAATACCCAGGTCTACGAAACGGCGCAACTCTAAGATAATATTTATTCCAACCTTAGTCTGAGAAAACTAAATGTTATCTTAGAGTTAAGACGTTTCGAAAAGGAGAGCCCAGTGTATCATTTCACGAAGCTCTCTTATCCACTATAAGACGATAACGCTCTCTTTGTTGATATAGATGGCTAATCCACTGCAAAAAAAAAAGAGCGCTAAGATCTTAGCCAATGAGAGAGTTTCGTAAAATGATACCCTGGCGTCGAAATTATAAAACCTTTTAAGCATGATTTCATGTTCAAGCTCAAATTTTATATGGAATTTGCGAACACAATTTTGAGTTGAGCATGACATTGTACTTCAAGGGGTTTCATAATCTAGGGGCCTGACCTTGTAATTCACGAAACGATCTTACTATTAGTTAAGTCCTAAATCAAGATGCCCTGATATGCGTCCTGATTTAGGCCATGACTGCAGTAGAACCCTTTCGTGATAGTAAAGATTTAAATGTAAGGAATTAACCATAGTTTAACCATTATTGTTTCTTATATAATAACGATTAATAGCAGCATGTACCATTTAATAATTAATTCATACGTCATAACAATGATTTACACTTTGAATTATTATGTGTCTATAATAATTAGATAGGCACTGGTATTTTATCCATTAACTATGCAAGCTTTACACAATATGTTTTTTTATTGAATTATTATTTATTTTTCTTAAAATTGATAATCTCTTTTGACCTCGACGTTTTCCAGCTCCCTCGCAGAGACAGTGCGTGTTCGATCACCAAGGATTCCAAAAGTATTTGCGGATCCGACGGAAGTTCCAGCGTTACCTCGCTGTCCGACTCTGAGAAGGACATCAAAGTGGAAGCCGAAGGCGAGCCGGAAATCAACGAAGTAGACATCGTGTACGTCAAGGAGCCGGATGACTGCCTGTGCAAAGTGTGCACCAGGAAGTTCCCGTTCTTTAAGATGATCGAGGAAACGAAGACCGGGCAGATCTGGTGGAAATTCCGCTGCTTCATGTACCGCGTTACGGAGCACAAATACTTCGAGACATTCATCATCACCATGATCCTAGCCAGCAGCTCGGCTTTGGTAAGTTAATCTATTGAAAGCATAGTTTAGACCATCCTCGAAACGCAGGCCATTATAACTACACCTATTTGTAGACATAATAGCCCTGTTTATAGGATGGCTTTGGACTTGAAAGGCAACTTCGGTTGTATAGACTATACTCCCTGTGGAGTTGAGAAGGAGAATGAGAGCCAACTGGTTTACTGCAGCATTCAGAAGGCACGGGATTCCTCCTGTCGCGAACTGACAAGCTGTGATATTATTTGAACAATAAATCTTGAAAGCGGCCCTAAATCCCAATACAAACATCCCATTCCTAATCTACAGACTGGATTAACATTTTGATATGTGAAGACAAATGTTGTAACGCCGGTTGCACCTTCTCAAAAACTGAAGGACCTTTTGCCAGTCTGCTGCTCTTCAAGTCCTATTCAGAAATGTTCTTGTGTGATGCTCGTCCTCGAAGCCCCGGTCATTATGACTCCTTGACAGATGTTAAGTAGTCATATAATGGCAGGGGTTTTGCGGATGGTGCAATTTAATGTGATTAACATCGACGTCCGAATACAATCACAGGCTCTGGAAGACGTGTATCTGGAGGAAAGGCCTATAGTGAAAGCCATCCTGAACTACCTAGACAAGTGCTTCACAGCTATCTTCATCCTAGAGATGTTGGTCAAGTGGGTGGCATTTGGCTTCAAGACGTACTTTACTGATGCCTGGTGTTGGCTAGACTTCATCATTGTGTCGGTACGTATACCAGCATGTGTTGATGTGCTCGTTAAACTACATAGTCCACACGCATACACGTGCATGCATACAATCAATCACCCTCTCTCCCTCCCTCTCTTTCTCTCTATCTGTCTCCACTCTCTCTCTCTCTCTCTCTCTCTCTCTCTCTCTCTCTCTCGCACTCACTCTCTTTCACACGCACTCTTTCTCCCCTCTCTTTCCCCTCTAACTCGTTCCTCCCGCTCTCTACCCTCCTCTCCTCTCCCCATTTCTCTCCCTCCCAACTCTGTCCCTCTCCCTTTCTCTCTCTAACTCTCAATCTCCCTCCCCATCTGTCTCCCTCCCTCTCAGTCCCTCTCCCTCTTCCTCCCATCTTCCCATATATATATATCGCTCTTCTCCAATATCTCCCTCTCCCTCCTCTCATCTCTCTATGCATCAAATACATTCCATTCCTATTCAAAAAGTACCATCAATGGCACTCTCTTCTCAATGTTCCTTCTCCCCTCTCTTCCGGTTGTCCTTCGTTCTTCCCGGCTATCGCTCACTTTATATATCCCCCCTCCCTCTCTCTCTCTCTCTCTCTCTCTCTCTCTCTCTCTCTCTCTCTCTCACTCTCTCTCTCTTTTCCTACTCTCACTCCTTCCACCTCTTCTCTCTCTCTACACATCTCTCCAAACATCACTCTCATCCCATTCCAAATCAAACAGACCAGAAATGGGACTTTCTTCTCAATGCTTCTTCTCTCGTATCTTCCCATTCCAAATCAAATAGACCAGCAATGGGACTTTCTTCTCAATGCTTCTTCTCTCGTCTCTTCTAGTTGTCCATCGTGTTGCTGGCTGCCGAGACGCTGGAACTAGGGGACCTGGGGGCCATACGAGCCTTAAGAACGCTGAGGGCACTGCGTCCGCTGAGAGCGGTGTCCAGATGGGAAGGAATGAGGGTTAGGAATCTCATAGGAATCTCATAGGAATATATAGCAATCTATAGCAATCTCATAGCAATTTCATAGCAATCCTAATTATCTCTGAGTATTTTTTCTTTTCTTTCTGATATTAGACACCTGTAACATCTGAAAATTTGAGAATTATTATAAATATGATTTTGATTATGATTAGAGATTATACGAAAGCATCAGCGGTCTCGAATTTTGTAATGGAACTAATCTAAGCATGATGGTAACAATTATAATATTAATGATTTGTTGATGTTATGATGGTGGTGACGAATTATGATATCAGTATGGTGGCTGTTTTAGTGGTTGCGGTTGTTGTTGTTGATGATAATGATGATTGATGTCATTGATAATGATGAGGATGGCGATAACGATGACGACGATGATCATCATAATTACCGTGATGACCATAATGATGGTTGTGACACAGACGATGATGACGACGACGAGGTCGATAACGTTAATAAGGACAATGATGATGACGATGATAATAATACTGATGACAATGGTGATGATGTTGCAGGTCGTGGTGAACGCCCTCATCAAAGCTATACCCTCCATCTTCCACGTACTGTTGGTGTGTCTCGTATTTTGGCTCATCTTTGGCATCATGGGCGTGCAGTTATTTTCCGGCCGCTTCTTCCGGTGCGTTGACGACGAAGGGAATCGACTCAACATAAGTATAGTCAACAACAAATCGGAATGCGAGGAACAGAAAAACCAGAACTACACCTGGACGAACGCAAAGATAAACTTCGACAACGTCCTGAACGCATATCTTGCCCTGTTCCAAGTAGTAAGTGTACAATCAAACGCATGATGATTATTTTAGTGCATTTTTAACGACGGTTTGTTGACAGTTTTCGTAGTCAAATGTATTTTTACCGTAACGTATATGTCAATTTGATTTGTCTACACAAGTATATTGGGTAACAAGCTACATTTCCCGCAGGCTCCACTGACTTTCAATATGTTCATATGTCAAGAAGCCGTGACTGCAAGCATTTATAATGTAATTTATTTGATCCTGGTTAAATTATGAATTTAGAATTCAATGTTTAACGACATATAATATAACTGGTAACGTACCGGTATTTTGGAAATACATACCTAACATACTAAGTTTAAACAATTACTCAGGTCTGATTTTAGGAATACAATTACTGTCAATAAATTAATAGTCGACAATAATATATGTTCCATTTATAGGCAACGTATAAAGGATGGACCGTCATCATGAACGACGCCATTGACAGTAGACAGGTAATATATACGTTTTGTCTTAGAGGCGTTAAGAAAAGAAGTTTCCTTTCGTCTTCGTGAACAGTGTCCGAACTAAGAAAACCACAAACATTATACAACATTTAAGCATATAGGATGTAGATGTTAAAGTCATCTGACGTTCTGTCTTGGTAGGAAGACGAACAGCCCCTGTATGAGGACAACCGCTACATGTACATGTACTTCGTCCTCTTCATCATCTTCGGGTCGTTCTTCACTCTCAACCTGTTCATTGGTGTGATCATTGAGAATTTCAACCAACAGAAGAAGAAGGTACGTATTTAAGACAAGCCAGGATTAGTTCATCCTCACCCACCCGGGAGTACTTTATTCCGTTCCTGTAGAGCTACCAAGGCCGAGGGTTGGATCATGTCAACAGACGTTAAGATATGATAGTTGTTGTTCCCCTGCTTGCCTTTCAGCATTAAAGGACTGGGCAGCTCGGAATCACTATACTGTGTCTGGGTGGGGTATCCATGCTCCTTCTTTGGCATGATATTCCGGTGAGCTAGCACTAAATTTAAAATGGTGCAAATCAAGCCTAGTATATAAGCAATACGTGTATATGCATGCAAGCCATAATGCAAGAGAGAAAAAACGAAATCTTGAAAGTGGCTTTAAACCCCAAACGAACCCACCAATCATTACGGGATAAGACAGTAATAGAAATAGAAATAGGAACATTAATACTATCATCATCATCAATATTAGTTCTATTAATGTATTCTTACGTAATTCTCAGGCTGGCGGATCTTTAGAGATGTTCATGACAGATGACCAGAAGAAATACTACAATGCGTTGAAACGAATGCAGTCCAAGTCTCCACAGAAATCTATCCCGCGACCAAAGGTATGACCTTTTACAATTACTTATTAGTGAGAAAAGCAAACTGATGTATTCCCCGAAAGCATAAGTGCTTTAGAAGTTATATAATAATGTTCTTCCCAAGCAGTATTACGTATTATATAGTGTTTACGTAATATATTTACCATAATGAACGGTGCTCCCATTGTTTGCATTGTTTGTTCCAGATATGGATCGCAGGTTTGATGTTCGACATCACCACCAACCAACTGTTTGATATTGCCATCATGGCGGTCATTTTACTCAACATGATAACTATGATGATTGAGCACGAAGGAATGTCTCCCGAAGTGGAGGAAGCGTTGCGTATTATCAACTTGGTGTTCATAGCGATATTTACTGTGGAGTGTGTTATGAAAATAGTGGGTCTTCGACAATATTACTTCAAGATTCCGTGGAACGTTTTTGACTTTGCTGTTGTGGTTTTATCAATTTTAGGTGAGTGTTTATGTTAGTGAAGTGCACTTTTAACGAAGTTCTTTATTATTATTATGATACAAATGATGTTATCTACCAGCGATTTTGTGTTATCAAAGTAATTGTGGGTTGGAGATAGCTAAGCTTTAATACTGTTGTTCTATACGAATTAATGTTTCTGCTTGAAATACAAAACATTTTAATACAAAACATTTTAATACAAAACATTTTAATATAACATTATATTTAATTTAGACACTATAATATCAGTTTTCAAACCATAATACGTTTTTAGTTTTGATTTTAAAGATAGTTTATTCAAGACGAAATGGGTAGGTTGCAATGTTCATAGGGTTTATCATAATAGGGTTAACAGAGTTTTCAACTACTCGTATGAACATTGGATTTAGTATGTACTTGTTATAACTTGCAACCTACTAGTATCCATTTCGTCTTGAATAAGCTATCTTTTAACTCAAAACTAAAATCATATTTATAACTATATTAGTATATGATGTATATGCTATTAGTATTCATTAAGTAAGTATTGTTACTAAAACATGTGACGCTTTTCTATATTTCAGCGTCGTCGTTAGCGGGAGTTTTCACGAACTTCTTCGTGTCGCCTACATTGCTTCGAGTTATCCGAGTGTTCCGAGTAGGCCGTGTGTTGAGATTAGTAAAGTCGGCCAAGGGAATCCGAACTCTTCTCTTCTCCTTAGCGGTGTCGTTGCCCGCTTTGTTTAACATTGGCTTACTGCTAGCGCTTGTAATGTTTATCTATGCCATAATGGGTATGAACTTCTTCCACAAAGCTGAGGAGAAGTACGGACTAGACGATGCCTTTAATTTCAAGACGTTTTTCCGGAGTTTTATACTGTTGTTTCAAATGTGCACTTCCGCCGGATGGGACGGAGTACTGAACGGCCTGATCGCCCGCTGCTCTCCGACGGGTCCGTGCACGGATTACACGATCGCGACCATGTATCTTCTCACTTATCTCGTCATCAGCTTCCTGGTCGTCGTTAACATGTACATAGCCGTCATACTGGAGAACTTCAGCCAGGCGACGGAGGACGTGCAGCAAGGGCTCACCCCCGACGACTTCGACATGTACTACGAGAAGTGGGAGAAATACGACCCGGACGCGACCCAATACATTTCTCTCGACGTTCTGTCGGACTTCGTCGACTTCCTGGAGGAACCGCTGCGGCTCCAGAAGCCGAACCACTTCATGTTGGTGAAACTCGACATCCCGATATGCGAGGGAGATATGTGTTTCTGTCGGAATATTTTGGACGCGTTGACTAAGAACTTCCTCGGGACGATGGAAACGCCGGATGTTCCGATACAGATCGCGCCGGATACGGCGTTCGTGATCATCAGCAGTACGCTGAAGAGGCAAAAAGAACATTATGCAGCTAAAATTATCCAGAAGGCGTATCGATCCTATCGGATAGAGAAATACGGTGAGGAAAGCGACGAGGAAGACAACGGCGATGGCAATGATAACGGCGACGCCGAAACCGTAGTGGTGGAAAATACGTCCAGCCACGCTAGTGACACAGCCGAACAGCTTAAGACTGTAGAGTTCCATGCGGATAGTGACATCGTAGCGTGACGAAGGAATACACCCTAACACATACAAGAGGAGCATAAATAAAATAAAGTCACAAGGGAGATAACCGGGTATTCAAGCCAATCAGGATGTAAAAGTGGTGATCAACGAGAGCTGACCAATGAGAAATGTGCGCGCGTGTGCTAACTAATTAATCATGCACCGCGGTTTGTTCTGATTGGTCAGCAGCAGGTGTCAGTACATTGCCAGCAGCCAACCAGAAACCGTAGCGAACCCAGGCAGCAGAGAGAGTTATTGTGCTTTGTCCTGCCCCCACCCCGGCGATCTGACAAATATTACACCCTCTGGAGTCCGGGGGATGCCGGACGAGCGGGCAACAGTTCGTCCTGTAGTCGGATGGTTCAGTGATATTAATGAAACTTTCATTGTAACGTCTTTCCATTTGCTATTTCAAGGATGCAAGTTTTTTGAATTTTTGCGACATTTTGTAAATGTTTGTCATGCACTTTTTTTTTCTAAATGGGACCATATTATCCCCTGCGTGCGCGGGTGTGAGTCATCGCTTGTCGTGCCCACTGTGATGTCCTACTCGGATGCAGCCTGCCGGCACTTTCTTGCCTGCTCGAGGCTAGTAGTAGACGTAGTCATAGACGCACCCTCGGGATGCAGACCCGGATGCTTCTCTGCTCCACATCCGGTGGAACAAGTAACGAGGCATTGGGCATGTGTTTCAGAGGATGTTAATAGAAGATGATATAATATAAATATTATATAAATATATACATATTATAAATATGATGTAGCTCACTCATCCACTTCACCCCACCCCCCACCCCCCATTTACCCCACCCCCCTCCCTTTACCCCCCTTTCTAACCTTCTAGGCACAGACGAGGGGCCGGTCTCCTTCGTTTGTTATGACCTTTAGCGGGTATGGGCGTGTTTAGTAGACATTTTCATACGTTAAGCTCTTCGATAATAGGGAGTGCTAACTTATTAAAACGTCCAGTGAACTACTCGTAACTTGTCACCCGAGTCTAGGTAGGCGTTGTCCTTGTAGAACGAATGGTAGTGTGCCATTTTAGCATTCAGATTTGTGAGTAATATTCGGGACTAAGAACACGATTATGAATCATTGTCATGGAGAATAATTTTCTTGTTATATAGCGTCCGCCTTGGTGCCAATAGTCGCTTTAAACTGGTCAGTTATGTATATCCAGCTTGCATCTAATTATCTGATACACTAGCAAAGGAAGACAACCCACGATATACAATCATGGTTATTATTGCTGACAGTGCAATATAAGAACCCATAACACGATTATTATTATTATTATTTGAATTCCTCAATATGTGTCTAATACAGAAGTTGACACATATTGCTAAAACATACACAATTCCATCTTCAGGAATAACGTAATCATTCATCGGCTATTATTACGTGTTTATTACATATTCAAAATAGGAATGCTTAGTGGGTTCCAATTAAATAGAATGCACACAATTTGTGTATCACCTATTTGAATATTTAACTGCGTATCTACGGTATTACTAATCACGTACACGATTACAAACGTGTCACTTGCCTTGTCCCCGTTATAAGGAGACGTCTTCCTTGAAAATTGACTCTTCCGGTTGAGAGAAAACAAATGGCGCATTGTCATAATATTATATCCGGAACTGTAGTAAAGTCTACCAGATGCAAGTATAAATGGCATGCGTTGGTAACAATAACACATAATTTGTTACGAGAAAAAATACTCGATGCATTATTAATTCTCTTGATTCCTTATATTAATCATGTTATCCGTCTACTGCGATTATAACCATTCTGTATTCACAAGGCATCGCCAATGAGAACACAAATCAAACATCCGCCTCATATTTCCTCGTCATCGACTACCCTGTTTGCTTATATTTTGCTTATTAACGATTCGGGATCAGATGTTCCTTATACAGCATGGCATAATGATTTGACCTGGATGTCAATTGATGTCAATTTAGAGCGTGAAAACGCCCAGTGATCGACTCACCGGTCAAGGTCAGTTTGACATGATATGCTAGGTCATCGTGACCTTTACTGAATTTTGGGTCAGCATGACTTGTCAACTTTGCGAGAGGTCATCCCGACTCGGAAGAATGTCAGCTTTCCAGAAATACAATGCAATACCTGCCAGCCTGCAGACCAAATAGAGCTTGCGTTATCGTGTAGCGTTAACGATGAACGTTAACGATGAACGTTAACATTGGTCGTCGTAGTGTGTCATCGATACTGACATTGTGATAGCAGGTAATATATGCCCAGCAACCTATACAGTATTTTAATTGTAATTATTAATGCTTGTTATGTTTGATAATTGGACATTACTCTTTGTTACGGAGGTATAATAGCATAAGTTGTGTTTTGTGGATGTATTTAACCATCCACAATCTAGAATTACAACTAGTACGTTTGAAATGTTTATACGCAGTTTTTAGCATACGAATACGGATCTTTATTTGCATTTTAATACAGTTTCCTTCTTACTACTCCATTACCGAACATATTGTATTTAATTAATATCATTTTAGAAATTCAAGCATCGCCACCGCGCCGGAAATGGCAATAGTCATACTATTTTTAATAATGTTGTTTTTGTTAACCAACCTTAGTTATAAAGTGCACTTAGTTTAGACTATTGCTACTCGTGTGAAATGATTAGTTGTGTAATTCAAATATATGTTACCTATCGGTATGGCATAAGGTAACAATGTATATCTCTGTCTCTATATCTTATAATATAAAGAAATGACCCGCTTCGATTGCACTCCCATAGGTCAATATTTGTATGGATCTTCTAGTATTTCTTTGTTCTACTAACAGTAGTAACGTTTTCGCTTATACACATTCGGATCAACCAAGCGACATCCCCAGATATGCTCTCGGACCTAATGTATGGCGGAAATATGCGAGGTGCTACGAAGATGCGCGAATGATCGTCAATGTTTCCGGGTAGATTGTTTACCGGCATATACTAGTACTAGTATTGCATTAGTATACAGAGAATAGACAATGTTAGTGAATTCCGAGCAGAAATTATGTAGAATTGTAATTATTAAATTTCAAATTATCATCAATTTCATTCCGTATAGGCCTACATATAAATATGTATTTCTACGCAAATATAGTTTATCAAATTTACGGACTTTCAGGTCTATTATGTTGTAACCTGAATTTTGATTGGTCGGGAAAATTGCCACAATGTACGGCCGTTTTTGTAATGGAAAGCTACTTAGGTACGGGCGCATATCTCCGATCTGGAATGTCGCGAAGTTGCTTATACACTCAAACAGAGTCTGCGCAGTGAGTGTCTTGAAATGAGAGCACGTTAGAAAATGCAATACTCACAAGTTTAAATTTGAAATTAATAGCTTTTATTGCCTGTACAGAATTGTAGGCTTATTCACTATAGGAACTGGTTTTACATTTCCTGCTTAAAAAGGAAATCTTAATAGCAATACGGTAGAAATCCAGCGAGAATATTGATGTTCTTTACAGTGATATATAGGGCACCTTTTAATATTAATAACCATGTATGTTCAATCCAAATAATAACATTTTGGTCAATCAAATTATTTCACTACTATCATGTATACTGTACGCTAATGTGCATTATGTTACATGAATAAATAACGTATCACTCAAGTATTACTCTGCCTAACTATCAGTAGCCTACTAATCCTCGAAACACACACCATTATGTACATACCTACTCAACATTTGACGGATGTTAAATAGGCACAATGGTCTATGTCTCAAGGATGAATCATACTGTATGGTTATGATAGATGCAATTGAACTCTAACACCTAGGGTGCGTTCATTCAGCACAGGGCTGAGTACGTCGCTTAGTTAAACTGGTTCCCTGTCTGTTGCACCGTTCATTGAGACAGTTGCTAGTTTGGTAAGCCGCTTGCAAACTATTGTATCTTTGAACGCAACCCAGATTTATATGATCCGCTTTTCAGTGCTAATTTCCACCATTTAAAACTATCAAATTATTATTTAACTTTTACATAAATATTTCTTCATTAATTTAATTTAATTCAGACTTGCATGTGTATTATAATTCCAAGCGGCTGTCAAAGACAACTGTACATATTTGTATTGGGACTAGAACATTTTAGGCTTTTGTCAAAACGAACAGGCTTTTATTATTTAAAATAAAATAATGTAGAATATTGTAGAACATTTAGTTCACATAATGATCTACCTTTATGATTAAATAATGTATAAATCAAGTAGTGAATATACAACGCGAAATATCCGGTTATCTGTATTCCATGACATAGTTGTAGCATCCATTCATCATGCAGATACATATAGTTTCAACACAGGATGAATACGTAATCTGTAAAACGCAAGAGGTCAGACAAAATCATGTAAAATAATAAGGGAGCATATTCATGTATTTAATTCATATACCAAAGTGGTAAATTTGTCCCTACCTTTGGCAATCCATACTATAGAGATCATTTGTGTGGTTAGCGTTATTTATACTCCACAGGTATTCAAAAACATAGTAGTTAATTATTTAAAACCCAGAAACTGCTGGGATATATTTTAGGCATACAAACATGTAGATTAATAACGTTACTAACTGTGTAGCCCCCGTCTAAAATGTGCGATCTCAAAGACTACGGAATATTTTGAATACGATTCATGCTCGCACCCAAACATTTACATGGGGATTTGTGGACAAAACTGACTTGAGCATTAAATCGTGCTCAAGCTTCTTTTCTAAATCTCGGGATCTGGTTATCACAGGTAACATGTAGGTGTCCTGTTAGGTTTCCAGGCCAGGACACCTAACGTGGATGTTCTAAAATAAACTAGGACACCCAAGGTAAAAATGTCCTGACAGAATTCTATTAGTTACTTTTTTTCTGTGTATTTCGGCATCTTATAATGCCTATGAACTGTTCGAATGAACAACTTTTTTTCTAACATTTGAATGTCTTGTGACGCTTCTGGAGATTTAGCAACGTACTATAGGCAAGTAAAGAATAGACTCCAATTTAATTGGGAGGGATTCATAATTATATGAATCACGTCGTATTGTATTGCTATTTGTGAATAAGCCTCTACAATTTATCACCACAGATCAAATAACCAAACAATCTGTAAAAGTAGTATTAGCGAAACGAGGCGCATTTTCTTTCAAATAATATGTGCAGGTATATACAGTTTAACTCTGTAATTTAGTATATAATCCATTTAGAGATATAATACCATGTTATCACCCCCGTTTTTCTCCTAGTCACGTTGTTGGCAAATTATTATTGGCCATTCCTCCCAAGGGAAATAACCCCCCGACTTCGCAATTTTGCCACCGATAGGTGGAGCGAGTGGTATGTTTGATTCTCACCGAGAGCGTGCATGGAGCGGTCGTGTGTGCGTGTGTGCGCATGTGTTGGTTTGTTTCATCAAGTTTGTCCGCTGCATTTGTCCAACCAACGACAGAATCATCACCTCTCTGCTCAATGTGTTTGTTTAACTCTAGAACATTCATTATAATATATGGTTTTTAGCTTGTCCGATCTCGTAAAACCATAGCGAGGTCTTCATTATGTCCTTGACATTCAAACTTCGCACGAATGTGTTCATGGTTACTATTTTCCAAACTTATGCACTTTATCCACTGGTCACGTGACGACGTAAGCACTGTCTTTACGCCCTGTTTCCGGAAATCACGTGACTATTTACATAAGATGGGATGGTGATTTTATCGAGAATAAACATATTTCATACACTGAAGAATTGGCCATGTTGTATTGTTCCATGAAGAACATATAAAAGATTACTCTCAAGTATTCCATTCGTCTTCAGATTCTTCTGGAGAACGAATACAATAGAACACGATGCTCGGGTAGTCTACAGAGACTCCTAGGAATACGTACAACTTTAAAGGCATAATATCACAGT